>JBBIGC010000018.1:2934982-2961467 GCA_037576955.1 Lepidarchus adonis | reverse complement strand
TTATTCTGTTGCCAAACCCTTGCCTGTTTATATGACGTCGATTTTGGATTATCCATTAAACCCTGTTTGCTGCATTTATGACACAGACACACGGGCAGGCCATTCACACGCTGTCACATTGACACACAAAAATAAAGGACATTACTCCTGTTCACCCCCAGGTGCACAGATGAGCAGCTAACCATGACCCCAGGATGCAGCTAAACCAGACCACGATCCCCAAATGTAACATCCGGCCATTGGGAGGGCATATAAAACAGTGACACAGGTCTCACCCGTACTCTCTCCACCCCCTGCCCCCATTCTTGTAGAGGTGGTCAGTTGGATGTCCGTGTTGGTGAGTGTGAGTGTATGTGGTGTAAAGGATGCTCATGACTACCGTATTTCCCCAACGATAAGCCGGCCCATGTTATTGGCCGCAGTGTTACTGAATTTACTGATCTGAGGTAGAAGTATCTAACTTCACACACCCCTGGAGAACTTTATAGCTCTGTACCAGTAGTGACATTATACCGTAGTTGAGCATAAACAATCAAATTACAAAAATTTGGAACTTACTGATATCATGCCACAACGCAGGAACTATGCTGCAGAATTTCAGCTCCAGGTCATTGCTTTTGCGATTTTTGACATCCGAGATGAACACATGTCTGACATCATCAGTGACCGCAAAACAGCACAGGTCACAATTGCCAATATTTTTGGATCTGATTTTGAAAGATTTGATGAAATTTAAGCCTAATAATTTTTGCATTTCAGTGTTGTTATCTTTATACTAAAAAAATTACATGTAGATGGATGATTGACATCACTTTACTGCAGTACCTCCACCCTCCGGTCATTCAAATGAAAATAAAAAACTCATTCATAAACTTTTGTTTCTTTTATTTCTGCTTTTTCCAGCTTGTATTATACACTAGGATGTCATGTAATGTAGCAACGAGCTGAAAAAGTTTAAGAGAGGCTGGATGCTGCAGCACCTTTTAAGTGAGAGAACATCTCACTGATCTACCTTTTCTTTGTGTTGCTTTTCAAGTTGTTTGTTGCTGCAGTAAACAGTACATTTAAATTCAACTAATCATTTGAGGATGTCGTCTTTTTGTACTGAACTATACTTTTAGTGAATGTATTTTCATGTTTTTAGATAGTCCACCCCATTAAAGCAAAATCAATGTATAAGGTTCAGCCTATCATTGGGGAAATACTGTATACAAAAACTACAGTGCATTCAAATTGAGGGGGCTGTTATGGAGGGGAACCGTTAGTAAGAAAAAAATTATTTGATTGAAGCCTAAGAAGAGATCATAATCAGGGATGTCAATAATTTTGGAGGGTGCTGTATATGTATTATGGTATATATAGTAGTAGTAGTTATCTGATAACAATGCAGCTATTTCACTTGTAGATTGCTACCGCCAAAACAAAAATCAAATCACATTTGATCACAAAGCTTGCTGGTTTGTCAACAGTCTTATGAAGTGGGTTCGGTATGCAGCAGTTCTAGCTGCATGTAGCAATAATGTCCATTTCAACTCTTTAACGTCATCATTATTCACAATGTCCAGTGACATTTGAAAGAGCAATGAATGTGCATCTAAACAAATCAGAACATCTTTCTTTGCACTGATTTTCAACTTAAACTTGATGCTTCTGCTATTGGAACTGCACTTTGGTTAAATATTGTGGTATACTTTAAAACAATACTATATTCCTGACTGATATTTGATGACATTTATTTTACTTTGGAAAAACGAAATGCTCAGGTGAAGTTTGTCGCGTTTCCAATAACACATCTGCATTTTATTTAGTTTGCCACATTTGTAACGGAAATAAACATTTACCATAATACAAGTCCCTGGAAATATAATCCCAGTATCTACATTTAGTAAATGATTGTATTGGTGTTGGCATTTTTAGTTGATGTACATCAGGGTTCCTCAACTCCGCCCCTAGAGTGCAGCATAGTTTATTGATTTTCCTCCTTTGTGTAAAGAGTAAGTTCACCTGACACCAACTAAACAACTAAAGATACAGCAACTAAAGATGTTCCTCTGAAATTAAACTGAAACTAATAGTAAACTGAATATGAAAAACAAAATTAAAAGTGGTTGAAGTCGCATGCAAATAATGAAAGAAGTGAAACTAGAACCTATGCGCAAATGCAGCGCTCATTTGACGCTTTTAAACACACCCAGATATATTTTCCTTAAATTTGATTGGTTGAAGACGGAGCGAAGTTAAAGAAGCTGACCAATGAAGAACGGACTATAGAGTAAACACGACCAGCTGTCTTTGGGTCGGTCATATGATGTGCTGTAGCTCTCCGCAAGAGTCCGCTTCTGTTTCTTTCTCTTTCTGTCCAACGATCCCAAAGAAACGTGAAGTATTGACGTTTCAACTAAGGGCTTGAAAAAAGCAGGCGTTTATTTCTTTATCGCCACTAAAAGGGTAAGGTGAGTTTTTCAGTGCTTCTCTTAGGAAATGAAATGAAAGTGAGGTGCTGAAGTAGTGATGTCAAGTCACTTACTATTAAATAGATTATTTTATACTACTGTATTTTATCTGGTAAAGTTTTTGTTTTGAATATGTTATTGACTTTGCTGACTGAGGTAATTTACATGCGTATGTAAGTGTCAGGACTGACAGGCATTATTGTACCTGCTACTGCTAGTGCAGAACACTAAGTGCACTTAGCCGCTAATGCTATTTGCTTTGTTTAGCATTAAGGTGAGCTGATGGCTCCATTAGTCAATATTCTAATCAGGTGTTTTCAAGCAAAACCAAATCAAATAAGATTAGTCAGCATTTTTCCTTTTTGCTGAGTTTCTTTTGTAGTGAAAGAATCACTAAGAAGATGCATAATGTAGGTATTAGCATAGTATTTAATGCAATGCCCCAAGATTAGCATATTTGCATATTTGTGCAATACTTAGTCATGTAGGTTAGCTGTGTTTGAAAACTTACATTAAGCAGACATTTTTTGGTGAAGTGTTTTTTAAATTTGACTAATCGTTGTTTTTGCAAATGTTTACAGGTTTGCAGCCAAAATGCTTTTTGAGTTTTTGATCCCATCAATGAACACACAATTTATAGAGGCCGTAGTGCAGTCTGACGATCCAGGCTGCTCTGAAGTGTTTATCACTCTCTTAAACCTGTTAGAAAGTAAACCAAAGAGCTTTACCAATGCCTAATGATTAAAGTGCCCAGATACTTTTAAAATACTCTGTGATACTATAGTTTCAGCTCTCCTCTAGGAAAAAATGCTGTACTTTTCACTTTAGTTTAAATGTAAACAAGAATTCCTGACTCATCATTGTTTCTGACCTTGATAGATAACAGGTTTTTTGTGAAATTTCTAGCCATAGAGCCCTGGTTTAAATTGAAACAATTATTTGTTTCATACCCATGATGTTCTGACTGCGCTTCTTATCTTAAAACCAAGCAATCATTAACATATTTGAGAGGAATTTCTGCCTAAATATGACACCTGATCTTGCCTGTGTATTGACAGTAAGTTAAATAAAGAAGAAATCATTAGACATTTGAAGCGAACCAATGTTTTTTTTTAAAGAAAACATATTTAACCTAACAGAGCTTGATGTAGTATATAAAAATTATGAAGGTCCACATGGTGTCTGTGGAAGTTCTCATCCGTCCAGTTCATTGTATCTGACGTAGTTGAAGAAGCGTCCTCGCTGATATCAGAACTGAAGAAGCCCCTTGGATGAGAGGTGAAACGTCTTCAAGAAATTACAACAGTCCAGTTGCCTTAGATTAAACTACATCGGGTTCACATGGTCCAAATTTGAAAACTGACCAGCCAAAACACTAACTTTGAATGTATTGTTTTCATGTTTTGACAAAAATAACAATTTTATGTATATCTGCTTATTCAGCCTACAGCTGTTTAGCCCCACCCATTTATGCTGATATGATGTGTGTTAGTCTGGACTGAATGAAGCATAATTTAATGTAGCCAATAAGAATAGAGCTTATTTTGTGTATCTTTCTTAAAGGCAAAGTAAAAAATAGCCTGTTTAATTCTAAGAAATGAAGAAAGACGAAAAAATGGTCAGGGAAAATGAATTGCAATTGTTTTTTGCATAAACCCACACACATATATCTTATAAGATAAAATAAAACCAAAGACAAAATAAACACAGGAAATGTTAACTGTCACTGGAGACTCATTCCTCTCTAAACGTATGTGTTAAAAATGATCATTGCAGTAACTAAATGTCACTAATCAGTAATGTGGGAATCATAATGTGACTCATTGGTGTGTACCCCTAATCCCTGGTTTGTCATTTGAAGGTAAAATCATGGCAGCATTGTTGGATCAGTATCGCATGAGAATACAGACGGAGTTGGATCGAGTTGTGGATTTCTGGCTGAAACATTCTCATGATGAGCAATGCGGGTGAAATAATCAAATATTTCTTTTCGGTTTTATGTCCATTTGTCTTTAAAATACACAAAAGATTCTTTTCCCTTATTCTAATCAGAATATCTTATTCAGTTCAATTAAATTCAATACAATTCCATTCAAAATGTTTTTGGTCAAGAAAACCAGGTTTCCCTGCACCATGAAAATCATTCTTGCACATGATTACAGTACAGGCTATTTACAAGATTATTGGACACAATACAATACAATCTATTTACAAGTGATGAAACAGTGCTGTGCTTATTGTGCATTCTGATAGATCATGACTGCGGTCATCCCCAGTCATGTGGGTATTTCAGAAAGTTTTGCTGCATAACTTTAACGTGAGGTAGTGTAGGGAGTCAGTAGTTCAGTAATGTAGAGAGGAGCAAGGCTGTGGAGGGCTTTAAAGGTGAGTAGTAGAACTTTACACTTAATGCTGCTTTAATAGGAGGCCAGTGTAACTCTGAGAGAATGGGGAGATATGAGCAGTGTGCTTTGAGTAAGAACTCTGGCAGCAGAGTTTTGAATATACTGTGGCTTCTGAAGGGACTTGGAAGGGAGAGTAATGACCAGAGTTGCAGTAGTCACTGTGAGACATAACGAAGGCTGGACTAGACTATGAGCATCATTGCTGGAAGAAAAGGTAAATGATAACATGGTAGAAAAATTTTGTAAAGCACCTCTCATTCTGATATGTAGTGATGATTGAAGTATTATTTTTTGACATCAAGCTGAACTTGATCATGTTTGAATGGTTAAAACTTTTTTTTAAAAATGCTCTAATCTTTGCTTTTTTGCAGTGGGTTCTTCACCTGCATTGGAAAAGATGGAAAGATCTATGATGAACTTAAATATGTGTGGTTGCAGGGCAGACAGGTAAGAATATCTCCTTTTAAAATCTAAGACAACAAAGCATTGGGTATTGGTGGATAATTATCAGTAGAGAACAAGGTAATATCTGTAAGATCTGTAACTATTGTTACAGGTGTGGATGTACTGCCGGCTGTACCGCACAGTTAAAAGGTTTCATCGCCCTGAGATCCTTGAAGCTGCCAAATCAGGTTTGGTTTTATGCATGGTACATTTGGTGTGAGCTTATACTAGCCTTACAGTATTTAATGTTTGCAATATACTAGGGCTGCAACAACGAATCGATTTAATCACTAAAAATCAATTACTAAAAGAGTTGGCAACGCATTTGCTAATTGATTCGTTGTGTTGCGCGACGCGGAGACATTTGATTATTAAAAAAAAAAACTTTACTTGAGCACGGAGAACACTCGGTCTCTCTCTCGCGCACGGATGCTAGCAGAGTTAGCGCCTCACAGACAGGGCAGAGCAAAAATTTAAACAAACAAGTGGAGGTAGAGAAATCCGTGCTATTCACACTAAATACACAGAAAAAGTGTGTTAACTGCAAAATATGCAAAGCAACATTGCACGGGAGCAGCGCGGCAATGATCCAGCACCTGAATGATCCAGTTTGATGAGGAGGAAGGGAGTTCAACATTTATTTTAGTATTTTTATTAGAAACATTTCAGGAGTTTCCAAACTTTCAATCAACACTGTATCCTGTATATTTCATTTCTGGAAAGCTGGACATTATGCACAGGAGAACTGGTAAGAGGGGAGTGTATCAGGACTTTTATAAGCAAAGGTGACTCGTGGCACACAAGCTTGTTCCAATGTTAGTGAGAAAATTGTCAGTTATTTACAAAACATTGGAAATGTTGGAAATCTTCTTTGTACTCCAATCAATAAACTAAACGTCCAAGAAGATGAACAGCTCTATACTGAAGGTCCAGTAAATTCCAGAAATTGGATTTGTGCAACAAGAGAAGTACAGTGTTTGGTGAATGCAGAGTTTGGAGTGTAGCCCTAGCATAGAATTGCCAAGCCAGACATGATCTTATAATGAGAATAAATGTCTGGACACAGCATGGTAATGGTGTTGGATTGTAAAATCCACTGCTAACTAGGGTACACACCCTCTGTAATGTACCCCCAAATTCTTCTAATAAGTCTGAATGTTAACATATATAATCTATATCATGAGGAAAAACAAGTTAACTGTTGAAACGCTATCATTACCTAATCTACATGCATTAACATTTTATTCTTCTGACCAATACGTAGTCGGCATGTGTAACTTTAACACACTTTCATGTTGTGATGTTCTGTGATGGATGGTGTGCAATGTTTATGAATATAGTTTTAATATAAAGTCATACATTGGCATAAGTAAAGGGTTTGTCATTCAGGTGCTGCATTCCTTCAGAGATTTGCCCGAATCCAGCAGTCAGGTGTCCCAGGGAAGTGTGCGTTCTGTCTGACAAGGGACGGTCGTGCGGTGAAGGTTCAGAGGACAATCTTCAGCGAGTGTTTCTACGTAATGGCCATGGATGAGCTGGCCAGGGTCACAGGAGATGAAGAGATGCAGGTGAAACTTTCGATTAAATAAAAATGTTCAGTTTGTTTCTTATTTTTAGTAGCAACTTTTTTTTGTAAATATATACATAAATGTAGGATTTGATGGCTGCAACACACTCAACAAAAGCCATTTTACTGTTACAATATTTACCAGTAAAGTTTTGTTTTGTTGCTTTGGACAAAAGCATCAGCCGAATGAATAAATGTAACTAATTTTAGATGTTCTGCAGTTTGCAATTTTGTTCATTCTTGAATGAAATAAAACCTCAGCTGCTCAGCTGTGATGTGGTCACTGATTCTTCTCTGCATGATGCACCAAATGGAGATGATCTAGAAATGGCAGCAGGCCAGGGATGAACAAGCATTTGAACCTTTTGCTAAAACAATCGTCATCTTCATGTTTCATCTTTGGCACTGAGAAGTCTACGCTTAAATGTGGACTCCGCTGACCACAGCACAGTTACAGTCTTTCAGTCCAGCTGAGATGATCTCGGATCCTGAGAACTTGCTGTCATTTCTGCATTGATGTATGGCTTCCTCCTTGGATAATATAGTTTCAAGTTGTATTTCTTGATGCAGCGACTGATCTTCATGCCTTTAGTTTAAGTGCTGAAATTTTTCATCAGTCCTTTTTGTCCTCCTTCCTCACCTTTTCATTCTGGGGGGTGACTGCTGGCTTTTTATTTGACCTAGACCACTGCTCTAGATATTAAACAGAAATCCTTTTTATAAGTGCACTGTAATTTGTGTTTGGCCAATTGTAAATCTAACTATTAGAGTTTACACCTTCTTCTCACACATGCACCAGACTTACATCACTGCTGTTCTGTCTGATCATGGGCCTGTGGCATCAGAATGGAGTTATTAACAAGTTACTAGATCCTGTCTGCTGTGGGGTGTTAATATTTGGTTGTTATCTATTGACGACCTTTAGAGTTTCCTGTTCAGGAAAATTATACAGTTGTGGTCAGACATTTACATACACTCGCAATGGGCATGAATGTCATTCATTTTGGGCTTTTAATGATTTATTAAAATCATCCTTTTTCAAGGAACCTTCAGTACCACTTATTAAAAGATTTAGGTTAATGTATGTATATTTTTAAACATGTATGTATTATTTTTCCCCCTGAATAGATTTGAGAAAAACCAAACTCAATTGAAATGTGTGTTTTTAGAAATAAAGATTGTTCACACAAATCATTGAAAGCCCATAATTAATTACATTTATGCCCATAATGAGTCTATGTAAACTTCCAACCACAGTGCATTTCTTCTTCCATTCTATGAGAAACTTTTAATGTTTGTTGTTATTATTATTATTATTATTATTATTATTATTATTATTATTATTATTATTAATTTATTTGACAATTAATCAGATATAAAAGGTAATGATTTAGCAACTCAGATTTTACAACTTGATGAAAACCATGGTGCCTTGAATTTTGATTAATTTTCCAAATGAGAACACACACAGACATCATGATTCCATAATTAATAAATAAATGTCAATGATCTTTCAGATTATGGGGTTTTTCTTTTTTTCATTTTCTTTCTCTACCAAAAGTAGGTGCAAAAGGTTGAGTCCCTTGTTAACTGTCCTCATACTCAGCACTTTTATATTCTTTTGTAAACTGCATCAAAAACATATAATTAGTCGATAATCAGCTCCCATATCAGCTCTATGAACGTCATCGTGAGGTGTGAAGGTCCTCGTACCTGTAACACACTAAAACAGCTGTAAAAACTTCATATAAAGCAGTGGATCACCTATGATGATTTAGTGGGAGTCTGAAATAAGAGCTGCATGCAGAGTGAAAATGAAACTAAAATTCAGTGACGGCATTTCAAAGAGTACATGAGAATAATATTCTTGTTTTTAAAACATTTTAATTGAGTATTGCCATGTCTAAATCTAGCAAGAAAATACAGGATTGTGGTCTAATCTTGACTAATCTAACATATTGTAATTTCTAATTTCTAAGGGAATTTTCAACAAACAACAATGTAATACCTGTACAGTTATATAGTCCATGTTTTGCAGTTTTGCTATTCTGTCTGATGTGTTGTTCTTGTGTTCTTCATAGGCCAGTGCAGAGAGTATGATGGACCAGTTGGTGCACTGGGTCCGGGTCGACTCGTCAGGTCTTGGTCGGCCACAGCTTCCTGGTGATCCACCGGTCAACAGTATGGCGGTTCCCATGATGCTCCTATGCCTTGTGGATCAGCTGGCAGAAGGCAGAGCAATGCAGACAGAGAAATACAGAGAACTAGGTGACTGGTGTGTCACAGAGATACTGCAGCATATACAGGTGAGTAAACACACAGTACATTTCAGCTGTGGAACATGGAACAGTTTCCTACTTGGTGACTAAGCATTGGCATTTTATTCATATGCTATCCACAATATATTGAAAATAAATCCAGTAACACAGGGGTTAGTTTTTGACAGAATTTTTTTCGGACTTCACTAAAATTTCAAATATAATTTTAAAAATGCACCAAATCAGACTGGAGAAAGATCTGTAGAGGACTAAGTACAAATTTAGAGATTATAATGTATTATTTTGCATACCTAACATTGACCAGGAGTGAAAAGTGTGTTATATTTTATTGTTTTCTCATTGTCTGTGTTGTTAATTATGTGAATAGTCTGTCAGAATCCCATTCTATTGAATTGGTAGAACTGGTTTGGAAGTGGAGTGGCTCTTACAGTACATCCTTTAAAATAAACTCATGTGCTCTTGTTTGGTTTCTCATCAGCGAGATGGAACAGCCATTCTTGAAAATGTCTCACAGGATGGGAAGGAACTACCTGGTTGCCAAGGACGACTGCAGAACCCAGGTACTTCACATTGTCCTCTTGCAAAACCTGATCTGAAAGAGATAATACTTAATTTGCCTGTGATCATGGAAACATATACGGATTTTTTTGATTTTGGATGGATTTTGAGTTTTTCCTTATCTCAATTACATACATCACTGGGGAGAGAAAGTTGTTCCGAGAACTATTATGTAAATCCTAAAATGTATAATTGTTTGCCTAAGGACATGCCCTGGAGGCTGGGTGGTTCCTTCTGCAGTATGCTAAAGCTCAAGGAGACACAGTGCTGCAGAAAACAGCAGTGGAGAAGTTCATGCAGATCTCCTTCCTCACAGGTTGGGACAAGCAGCATGGGGGACTCTTCTACTTCCTGGATGTAGATGGACATTGTCCCACTCAGGTTAGACTGAAATTCCAAACATCTGCACTGATTTTAAGCTTCACTTCTGGTTATAATTGCAGAAAAGTAAATAAAATTAGTTTACTGATCATACACAAAAAAATAAATTGATAAATCTTTAATGATGGCACAAATGATTAGCGTTATGGCCGACATATACTTGCACATCATATGCTTGTCCCGCTTAGAGATTCTGATTAAAATGCATTTACTATTTTTAATCAAATTTCATGTTATAAAGAATAGAAGTGCAAGATTCTCAGTTCAAATGTTAATATAATGTAACTTCATTGGATTGACCCCCTTGAGACTGGGGCTTTAGCACAACTAGCAAACAAGCTAAAATGTATGTTTTATATTTTATATTTTTAAAAAGTATTATCACGCCATCCATCCACCCATCCACCCATATCTAACTGTCTGTCTGTCTGTCTGTTGGTGGGTTTATATATTTGATTCCCAGGTTGGTCAGTATAGAAATATTAGATTGAATAAATTAAAGGCCATGTCAGCTAATGATAAGTGTGGCTACTAAAACATAATGTAATATATTGAAGTAAACCTGAAATCAAAACTATAGTTTATGTTCCTGCTTGCATTAAACACATTTCATTTCATTCCAACAAAGTGTAAGACTTTACCTGCCTGTAAATTGTCTTGTCTTGTGACATGACTCCTGATTTTCCACTTGTGTAGCTGGAGTGGAATATGAAGCTCTGGTGGCCACACTGTGAGGCTCTTGTAGCTTATCTGATGGCCTACAATCATTTCAGAGAACCTGCAATGCTGGAGAGGTTCACACAGGTCTATGACTACACCTTCAGTCATGTGAGTAACATTTGTAATAGCATTACATCAAACCACACCCCAGTCTGTAGTTTGGGTGTGAAATGTTGTACATGGATGGTTGACTCGGTGGTGTGTTAAAGGTTCCTCTTTTAACTGAAACCACAGAACATGTGTATTTCGAGATAATAGATCTATATGGGAGACCGTTTATGATGGGGTGTGTTTTATTGGGATTGCTAAATCAGCATGAGCTTCTCCTGTTTGCTCTCAGTTTCCTGATGAAGAACATGGAGAGTGGTTTGGATATTTGAGTCAGCAGGGTGACGTAGTGCTGGACTTTAAAGGTGGACCTTTCAAAGGTGAGCAGTTTAGTGTCATTTGCAGTTTGACTTGAATCTTGATTGTTAATCTGATATTCTGATAAAGCATCACCTCAAAAAGGTAAGGCAGAATTCATAGAAAAATGAATGAAATCTAATTTATTCGTTTATAATTCATGTTTTTAGAAATAAGTTTCCATAATCAAAACTATTGTAAAATATTATACCTGTTTCATGTCCTTCTGCTCATTGGAGGAGGATGTGTTGATCTTCTGAGCCTTGGTTCCTCCCCACATCTCAGGGAGTTTTCCCCCTCGTCTTGCTCAGCAGGGGACCCTGATTCTGCAAAGCTGCTATTATTTGCTATACAAATAAAATTGACTTGATTTGACTATATCTACATGACACAACACATCAAATTGAATTCTATAATAATCGGTCAAGTTATTAATAAATTGTACTGTTGTTGCAGCCTACTGTTAATTAACTTTATTGACTGGCTGAAAGGTTCTGTTGCTATTACAACCACAATTACATAAATGTTGGGACCCAGTGTAACATGTAAATATTATAAACAGAATGAGATTATTTGGTCATAAACCCATATTTTATTCACATTATTAACTAGAAAACATATCAAATGTTGAAAGCGAGACATTACAGTTACATTAAACATATTAGCTCATTTTGATGCTGCATCACATCTCAAAGAAGTTGGGATGGGGCAACAAATGGTAAGTGGTTCTGAAAAGAAAAAGCTTGAGGAACATTTTGCTAATTGAGTTCATTGGCAACAGTTCAGTAACGTGACTGGGAATAAAAAAGAGCATTATAGTGAGGAAGAGTCTCCGAATCCTACAGGTTAAAGCTCTGGCCTTCCCTGGGCCACAGGCGGTGGCAAAGTGGAAGATTTTTGGAAACTATGGACATTGCATCCTCCAGAAGATAAGAGGGACCACCTGGCTTGTTGTCAGCACTGAGTTTAAAAGTCTGCATCTCTGATTATATGGAAGAGCATTAGTGCTTATGGAATTAGCAGCTTGCATATCTGGAAACAAGTCATTAATGCTCAAATATATATATATATATAAATATACAGGTTTTAGAGCAACATGTGCTCCTATCCAGATGATGTCATTGTCAGGGAATGCTTTGCATATTTCAGCATATTTCAGCAAGCCCTATCCCAACTTTAAAATAAGGGTTATGATCTTTGCAAATGTGCATTCTGTTTTATATTTTACACAGCGTCCCATATGTTTTGGAACTAGGGTTGTCTTAAGAAATTGTGTATTATCATTATGTATCAATACACTGTGCAGTGTATTTGTTCTCTGCATTTAACCCAACCATAACACCATGATCATCAGGAGCAGAGGGATGTAAACTTGCACCCGAGGGATGTACTGTACTGTTTACTCACTCACCCCTTCCCCTTTTTCTGTGCTGGTACTGGGAATTGAACTGGAAACCCTATGGTCACAAACCCTTTTATCCAGCCATTAGGCCATGTATAAATGTAGGAACTTCATGTCCATAAAGTAGAGTCCTCCTCAGGATTATTCCTGCCTACAAAACTCCTGATGAAGGATCATGAAGACTTTTTTTCTTTAGACCCAAAGTACCTTCCTCGATCATTAAGTGTAGTAAATTGTTATAATGCATGATCTTTCGCTATTGCTTTATTGTTGTATAATAATTTAAAATCTTTTCGTATTACTTAAAGGATTCTTCCATGTTCCTCGATGTCTCTACATGTGTGAGAAGATGCTGGATCATCTGCTGGCGAAGGGAGAGTCCTGAACAGAACATGTAGCTGCTGTACAGGAAGCATGTGGAGCTCTGCTACCCCCAAACAGCAGTCAGCATCTGCGGCAACATTCATTCATCTTCTCAATCACTACTAATCCAATGTGGTTTGTATTTTTAAGTGCCAACATTTCAGGGGTTTTTTTGTTTTGTGATGTAAAAACAGGGACCAGTTTTATTACCTTTATAAATAATCAGTGGCCAGTATGTAAACAGGAATATACTAGTAATTCAGGTTTACACTATGTAAAGTTTACAAAATAGAAACGGTTAAAGGGAATGAGGTAGATGATGATAACTACGCTGTGTTCTGAAAGGGTCCTGGTTCAAAGATCTTTTTTCTTAATACACATAGATGAAGTCAATATTTCAAAGTGTTTTCTGCTCACAGTAAGCCTTTATCTCAGCCGCTTTGTAAGCGCAACACTGTAGAATCAAAATCTGGCTTAATACATGTCTACTAAAGGAAAACCATGAATAATGGCGCTCAGCAGAAGTAGGACTACATTCTTTTAACAAGTTGCTGTGACTTAAACCTCCTCAACCTTAACACCAATGCCTTCAATAAGCCACTCAACAGTCGGATATCTGACAAAGCTGTTTACTGTGACCAGTAAGTCATAATTGAAGTTTTTATAACATTAAAATGCTCAATGTTATGCACACCTTTGATCACCACTGGCCATCCAAATTTCCATTTTTTTTTTTTAATTTTTTTTAATGTAATTTAGGTTAAAATAATTCCACATCTTTAAATTAAAGCATGTGATTAAGCTTTATTTTGTGTATTGTTTGATTGTATTTTGCATGGAGATTAATTTAAATCTGAGTTTGTTACTCAAGTCTGAGCACTAACTTAACAGTTTCCTAAATCCAACTGAATTAATATTTTAACTCCACCTTTTTCATCCTTTATTAAAACATTCTCAATGCCAAACACCACTTCAACAGTCAACTCCTCCCCCCCCCCCCCCCAGTAATTAAAAATGTAAAAATGTAAACCTCAGGTCCAAGTTTCCACCAACTTTTTTTTAATAAAATTTTTTTAACTGGCCAAAGACTCCAGCTGAGGTTTATCAAAATACATTGACAGCCTTACTTTGGTGAACCTTACTTTTACTTGCTCTATTAAAATAGCAGAAGGCAAGAGAGACGACACCTCCACTAAAACAATTCTAAACCTTTATTCTCTAACAAGAGTGAAAAGAAACAAAGGCAACATTGAAATGAAAATGTTTATACACAAACTCACAACAATTGCTTGTTTGCCATACCAATAATAATATAATAATTATTAGAACTCAGGGACAAAATGGAGATAAAGTGAGTTACAGTGTGGTGTTTGTACATTTCATTGGACTTCAGGGAAGGTAAGAAAAGACAGGAGAAAAGACAGCAAAACAAGACAAAACAAAAGTGTCAAGGGAAAGTAAAATAACTGAAATTATTAAAATGAATGTCAGTAGATAGAGAGGAATAATATGCAGTGACCTATTTTGGGAAAGTAGCACCAAAACTTTTTTTCCTCCCCCCCCACACTTCCCAAAATAATCTACTAGTTTATTCAAAATCTGAGTCTCCCTCAACAGCCTCAACAAAACACGAGACTGAATACATAAAAAATACAAGAACTGTCATGGCAACTATGCCACACTCCTCTTTGTCCAATCAGCGTCACCAAACCTGTGTGTGTGTGTGTGTGTGTGTAGCTAGATCATGTCACATTATGCAGGACAGTGAGCTGGCGTTTGGTGGGTTCAGCACTGCAGTACAGATGGACAGACCTGGGCCAGAGGAAAACGATCCAGTAATCCCCAGTGAAAAGCAGCAGACAAGAGAAGAGGGGAACTGGCCCAGACAGAGCGGTCCTGCATTAACACAATATTGGAGGATGAGTTTAGGACAAGAGTAATGATAATCGACAAATGAGGAGGGAGTGCAGTAGTAAATGGTGCTGACGCAGGGAGCGTGCACAACAAAAAATGAAATGAGCAAGTTTGTCATGGACTGTAGGTGTGTGTGTGTGTGTGAGCTCAGGGAGGGAGAAGAATGAGTGTGTAATCTCCTCTGCTGCCTGGGAGCTTCTTTGGCCCAGAGTGATACTAATACTCGATGAGCCATCGTTCCACCATTATCCTCTCCACAGGTCACCAACACAACCGATCACAAAATCTGTAATAGGGAGAGAAGAGGATCAAAGCAGTTAAAACAGAACCAGCTGGTGTACGTAGCTTTCTAATCATTTATTATCGTACGTGTTGGTACGATAGTTGGTGTGTTTGTGGAGAATGTGGACGTGGTTGAAGCATTAACTGTGGAAACTGTTCCATTTTCATTTATTTGGTAAAGCATTCATTAAAGAAAATGATTTTTGTGCAACATTTTATTTGCAGGCATTGTTTCATACCAGTGTGGAACTATGACTTTATGTCTTTAGAGTCTTAACAATTAATACTGAATTCGTGAATATTTTTCAGATTAATTTTTTTCTCAAGAAAGAGTGTCCCCACACTGTAGAAAAAGTTGAATCCATGTTAAGAGTTTCCCCGATTCCAATTGAATATCTGTTTAAACGGCTTTTTAAATGCATTCTCTTCAAGTCAACAAAACATTTCTAGAACAATAAGCCATAGATGCTTCTTTGTAAACATTTGGCTCAACACAAGTCTTCATTTCCAGCTGCAACTGAACACTGCAATTAGTTACAAAGTTGTCTGATGACTTGAGCGTGTGCTTATACCTCCTTGTGTGCCTGAACTGGTATGTGGTTGATAGCTCGTGCTTTCTTGGAATCGGAGGCCTCAGTAGACTTGGGGCCACTTTCAGCTCTCTGACTCTTCCGCTTCTTCCGAGAGTCCTTTGTCCTGGTGCTACGTCCTGAGCGCTTTTGCTCCTGCAGCTCGATCTGATATACACACAGAAAGATGATGGTGACGGCAAGCAATGAAAAAAATCAATTGGGGTATATTTTCATACATATTTCCTCAATTTGTTGCATTTCAATCCGTATATTCTGTGCATCCTAGTGCACAGTTAATCCCACTTTCTGCTGCTGTCTGCCACTTGACCTCCGAATGTTCCAAAACATTGGAGATAACGCGAGCATTTTGGCATCACTCAGTCAGACGGGAAACCCAGCTGCACGGAAAGCCAACATCTTTCCACTTTCTCTCTCATTCTTTTATTTTTCCATTTTTAAATAAACTTTGCAAAGAAGTTTCAACGCCTCATTACTTTGACCCCAAACCTGAGATTTGATCGGACAAATCTAACTCTCTTACCTGTATCAGTGTGTAAAGTGACTTGTAAGGAGGGGGTGAAGATGCCTGAAGAAGTCGGTAAATGGTATGTGTCTGGTCTAGTGTGACCTCTAGGAGGTCACCCTCAAGCAGCAGCTCCTCTAACTGCGCCCTGGTTGAAGATGCCAGTTCAATTACTGGCCCTTTAAGACGGGACACCAATGGCACCAGAGACTTGACCCCTAGTAACATGAGAATGAGAAGTTCAGCAAAAGCAGGAAAATTACAAATCATAATTCACTGAAAATGTGCTTCCTCTTTCACAAACTAGATTTGCAAAAATGGTACTAACCTGCTATGTTGTGAATGTCTGGCTTTTTAATGCCATTTTCACATGCAGACTGTGGAAGGAAAACATTTTATTTTACAAAGTTGTCAATTTCATCCATTGTTTTTCAGAGGAATTACTAAAAATAAATGGTAACAAAATTACTTGTAGGTCACTTGTTTTTAAACTTGTCTGGTAGAAGAATAAGACTCAACACAGAAACCCTATTGCTGGCTCGAAGAGAACATCGAACGTGTAAATAGGGAAATGCAAGAACATGACACTAGAGAACATGAACAAGGAAAAGCCGGATTTTTAACAGATGCAGAAGAGCTCTGAAGGTACCGCCAATAGCCGTAACCAAGTAAACCGAATACTTTTCTATACTTAAATCTGTTTGAACTGAAGGTGCAGTTATTAATTTTTTTATGTTCACAAATCCATATTTTGTAATCTAATGTTTGACTTGAATTTTGCATGGAGATTAATTTGAATCCAAGAAACATTTACATTGTATGTTGCCATTTCGTTTTACTGCACCACAGGTGTGAGCTGATACCAGACACTAGTTCTTCAACATCAGCTTGGTGAGTCTCAGGCCTAAAGTTCATTCATGATACGGAATGTTAAACAAGAATTACCCAGAACTCACCTGCGTTCCATTAGCAGCTTTCTCTTTGTCCTTCAAGTCACCCTCTTCCGTCAAGTCAATCACACCATCCTCTGGTCCTTCTGAGTCAGACAGCACAATTACCTCCTCCTTGTTCCCATTTTTCACTTCCTGCTGCTGCTCCTCCTTAGTCTGTGTCTCTTTGAGTTCTTGCAGTCTCTGCAGGACACTCTGCACTTCTGGAGTCTCCAGAGCCTGTTTGGCTCGACCCTGCCAGTTGATTGCTCTTTCAGTGAGGCACTGGAGCGCCTCCCCCTCAGGCAAGCGCACGGGCAGCCTCTGCAAAGCAACCAGCAGGGCCAGGATGGTTTCTAGGCGTGGACGCCGTGAGCGCTGGCACCGTGGGCACAAGAAGCGTGTGTCCCAGTCCCACCAGCAGAGGCTGTTGGTGAGTGGTTCCTCAGCAGGGCTTAGAACAGAAGGGAAGGGAACACAGCCTCCATGGAACCAGTCTCTGCACAGATGGCAGCGGTGGATTAAGGGCCGAGGCGGCCCACCACACGCGCATACCGATTGGCTGGATGTGTGTGAAGGAGTGGAGCCACCGTTCTGCTGGGGGTTATCAGAGGGAAGGGGTGCTTCTGAGTCTATAGTGTCACTCCACTTCTGCTCTTGTTTGATGTCCCTGGGCTCTCTGTCCCCAGTGCTGTCCTCCAGGCCGGGCTTGGCCAGGTGTAGCTGCTGCAGGCGCAAGAGGGCCTCTTTCTCCTGCCGCTCACCCTCTTTAAATGCCATCACCTGGTTTAGTTAGAATGCACACAAACCACTGAAATCATTAGCAGCACACAGGACCAAAGCCATGCCTGAAGCAATTTTGTAGGGGTAATATCTGGCTCTGGTTCTGTAATGTTTAACATCATTCACCCACGTAGCCTTTCAACCAAAATTTGATTTAGATGTGTGTATTCAAGCATGCCATGGTAAACAGGTGATGTTTTTGACATGAAGAGCCAACAGCTACTTTTTTTCCCTCTTGTAAACGGAGAACACCACTAAGCAGAAATGTACATGCTTAATATAAAATTTGGTGAAAATGGTCTTAAAATCTATAAATATAAATAAATAAATAAAAATAGCTGGTTTTTCTTTAGATGCATATCCCATTAACATAACAGATCATATTCACATGAAATATCCTGATAAGTTCCCAGGTACGGAACAAGAGCTCATCAATTTTCAACAATTTTCAACACAGGTTTTCAACTATATGTACCCACATAACCTCCGTGTTTAATTGATGTTAATTTTATAGTTAAAAGCACATGTAGGAAAGGGGTTGAAGGTATACAAGATGAACAAAAGGACATTATATACACTACAGATTTAAGCATGGAAGCAAAACCGTGACTGAGCCCCAAAAACAAGTTTGCTGTCGTTTAACCAGAGAATTTCTTTCCAGGCTACTCCTCTGACTTACAATAATTTAATTCTAGTCAAACACAGTTTAAAAAATGGAATTTACCCATCATGGCTCATCTGTTCTAGATGCTGAATATGAAGCATTATAATACCTGAATGTGAAAATCAGCCAGATAGGATAAGAACTGCAATCAAATCAGAGGAACTGGCAAAAACATGCATCCAAATTTCTGGGCTCTAGTGCACATGTATGTTTTTGACTCACAATGGCTCCTGGGTCTCGAAGGTCCTGAGCAGTGAGTCCCAGGACATTGACATCAGAGTCTGCTTCTGAGCTTATGGAGTCTTCCTGCCTTTTTTTCCTCTTCTCCACACATGGACACAAAACCTGCAGAGAGAAAACATTTTACCTTTTAAAAGGCATTTCTATTCAAATAACCACCAGGGCTTCAACTCAGGTTACCTTGCCAAACTGGTCTAACAATTTCTAGCAAAAATCACACGGATTTTCTGAAAAACCTTGTCAAACCAGTATCACAATGCAGCTCTTCCTGTGCTTTTTATGTATGCAGAATTTTGAGGATGATCAGCAAACTTAACCATTATCATCCCTCACCTCTAGCAGGCTGTGCTGACCATTCTTTTTCAAGAAAGTCTTGCTGGCCTTGTCTCTCCAAGAATGAGCGCTAGCCACTTGCAGCTCCAGCTGCCGCAGCTCCTCCATTCGCACAGGTAGGTCCCTACCAATTGCCACCAGCCCTTCCAGGTCATCAAGGCATGGATAGTGCTCACCATTCTGCTCCATGACACAAAAGTGGAGAATGAGGGACAGTAGGATACCAGCAAAATTGTAAAGTATTTACATTATGATATAACACTATGTAGATGCTGCCAACCACAGCACATTTTGTAAAATTCAAGAAATAAAAATTTCCATTTCCACTTCTGTAATTTTTAAATAAATTGGAATTCCAAAAGGTAAAATCTTGCCTGGATCTCCTCCAAGTCCG
Organism: Lepidarchus adonis; assembly: GCA_037576955.1. Taxonomy (NCBI): domain Eukaryota; kingdom Metazoa; phylum Chordata; class Actinopteri; order Characiformes; family Lepidarchidae; genus Lepidarchus; species Lepidarchus adonis. The sequence goes on along the minus strand of JBBIGC010000018.1, from coordinate 2,941,856 downwards.
TAACCCAAGCACGGGCTCGGCTCAGACAGGCCTGTAAAGACAGGATGTTAGGCAGCTGCACCGGGATCAGTTGGGCCTCGTTCACTATGGCCTCCAACGTGGAGAGAGGATGCTTCTGCCTACTCACATATAGAGGGGAAGGGGGACGACAAAAAAACAAAACAAAAGGGGTTTATCAGTAAGATTGGGTACAGGGTAGGGGTGGTTGAGAAAGCAAAAATATTATAATACTTAAGAAATTCTCAGTACACTATGTATTTTTCCATCATTTTTTAAAATGGAACAATGATACAATGAAAAATGTACAAATTATTTTATTGACACAATTGTTAATCAGCTATATTTGCTGCTTGAGGCTCCAAAACAGATCCTTAAATGTGTCTGCTTAAAGTGGAGTGAACCACACTGGCATTTTTGCAAATCTAAAGAGTTAATCTAAAAAGTTACATTAATGGATTAAAATACAACTGACAATTTAAAAATATTGTGTCAGTAAAAATCAAGGTTCATGTGAATTAACAGAACACAGACTTTTGTTTTTATTGCATTTAGGAAAATACCCAAACTTTTCTGGAAATGGGGTTATGAGTATTTAGCGCTTTTCTCAAACCCAAGGTTGTTTTTTATCTTTATGTTAGCTAGTGGCTAAAATACTATTGAAATGTGTATGACCTCATGTGAAATCCCTGCAGGCTTTCTTTAGGTCAGTGATGTAGCTAACAAAGGTAGCTAGCAAGTGAAATAGGCAAGCCACTTTTGTGAGCATGAAAATACCAAAATTATTTAGTGAACACATGTTGCACAGGTTTACAGAGAAACCATTGTGCACAGTGCCAAAAACAATGTGCAGTAGGTGGTTGTTCGCTATATTAGGCATACTGGCTACACCTGAGTTCAAGTGAAAAAACATGTAAAATCTATTTCTTCCAATACGGGATCTATACTTTTAACCATCACATTAAAGTACAATCCCCTGTGCAAACACACACATGTAAAGACCACACGTTTGCCAAATCACAGAATAGAGAAATATAACCAAAAGGGTGGAATATAAGCAAAATGTGCATTTGGTATCCCACTCACCTATGCTCCAGGCAAATCTGAGCCTTTTCCTCCCAGCGCTCTGCGATGGTCAGCAATTCCTGCAGCTCGGCCATGGCGGTCTCTACGCTCACGCTCTGTGGCACATTGCACCCTGCCTCCATTAGGTTCCTTAGCATTGCCAGGGACACTTCTCCACCCTTTGGCCCCAACGTCTTCCGCACCTGCTCCAACCAGCGACCCTGTTCCTGAAGCCCAGCCAGTAGTTCACATGCTGGAGCAGCAACAGGCAGCAGAGCCCCCTCCTCCAGCAAGGACTGGATCTCTGCTGCTGGAGGAGAAGGAGAAGACTTTTTCCACTCATCCCCACCGCTGTTCACCAGTTTCTGGGCACGGGAATCAAACTCCTCTATCTTCTGTAATACAGCCTGAGACAACGAGGGTGGGATGTGATTATTTTACTTTAACAGAATCTGAATTTAAATAGAAACTGTTTTCATAATTCATGAAAATGCATTTAAAACTATATTTAACTAAACAATGTAACAAATATTCTTTAGTTTTCCACTATACCAACATTTAATGTAACCATTTACACCATGCAAACAATGCCAGATTGTGATATCAAGCTGCACCAAGCAGTCTCAACTGTCTGAACCGTTGTCCATGTTAATAGAAATTCTAGGCCATTCTTTAGTATAGGATGCATGTTATTTTATGTCATTGTCTCTATGTTGCAGTCGTTACACAAACAATTTCCCTCAGGGACAATAAAGTTTTTCTGATTCTGATTCATACAATCTCTGAAAGCAGGTTAGCAAGTATTTTTGAGAAGTTAACAACAAATGCAGTCTGACTCAAGTGTACAAGGATTTAGACATGTAGTTTATTAAATGCCGGATGTTAGGTTAAGCTCATATAGGTGAAGCTTCCTTCAAACATGCTCACCTGTACTTCACTTAGCTGCTCAATGACACACGGTAAATTGTGCATAGTCTCCACTAGAGTCTGAAGGTCCTGCATGCTCATCCTGCTGCTCTGGCTGCCATTCAAGAGCTCTGTACTCCTGCTCTGGCTGGTGTGGATATCAGAAAGAACACCTTTGAGCCGCTGGAGAAGCTCATTGTCTGGAAACTTCCGTTCAGCTGCCTCTTGCTTTAACGCCTCAAGATCTTTAATGCCTGAGGGAACCAAAAAAAGAAAAAAAAGAAAGAAAAACATTGCCTTACTAATTCAAGTTCACTGAAGAGATTCAACTAAACAAGTCAGGTTGTTAGTTTAAATCATTATTTGTCATCACATCTCAATGTCAGACCTATTTTGTTGCCCTCTTCTTGTTCAAGGGCTTCCTTCACTCTGTTGGCCCAAGAGTCAAAAGACTCAGCCCGAACCTTCAGCCTGTGCAGCATGGCCAATAGCTCATCTAGAGTGTAACGGTACCTAAGACAAAGCAGCACACACAGCAGAAGGGTTACCTTCTACTCTAACACGGTTATTTTTTCAGGATGATGGCCCTCAAATGAAGATCTGTACCTGAGGTAGAGTTTATCTGTGGGGCAAGAGCAGAGGTCTTGTGTGTGGTAGAGGCAGACAAGGCGTTCAGTGCAGCTGGTACATGCCAGGGCTGACAGGAAGCAGGTGGTCTTACACTTGTCACACTGCCTCTCATCATCTGGCAACAACTCAAATGCCTCCCGTTCAGCCTCCGTTATGCCCTGTGAGCACACATTAGTATGGTGAAATAAGAAATTAGCACATTACCATTTTAAATGTGTTAAAGAATGTTCCAGACTACTTGCATCATGCCTAGCCTTGAATTGAGCAGGATTTTTATTTAAGATTAAGTTGGCAAAAAGCTGATTTACCAAGTTCCACCATGTAACCCAAATTTAGCTCATCAACCAAGATCTATAGAAATTTGCATCTTTATTTTAGGCTCATATCCAACAAGCATAAAACACTTTCACTTGAATAAGAAGTAGCAACACACTTACTACAACCTTACTTGAGTAGAAGCAGACATAATCTATGTTAAAAAACAAATTGTAAATTTGTTTAAATGTATTTAAACTTCAAAAGTAAAAACATTTATGGTACATTTTAATACACAGTTTCTATTAAAAAACCAAGTATTTATTCAGTCAAACAGAAATACAAACTGAATTTCTACTTTTACTCAAGTTATATTTAACCATGGGTGTTCCTTCTTTCACTTAAGCAAAACACTTTTTCATAACCATTAACAGGTAGAGTGCTCTTAAACTCCAATAGGACTTTATAACCTGCATGCAAAAAAACACTAACCCAATCAGGATCAGGTTATAAAATAATCTCAAATACATGTGATATGTAGTTCCTAAATACATACTGCGATACATAGATAAACGGTTATTAAAAATGGTTTTAAGCCAGATTTTTTGCTATACTTTGTCAGAAATTCACACATTTCAAACATACAGTTGGTATTTCATTGACTAGCAAAATTACTTACAGCAGCGCCAGTAATTACCTAGAAAAGCAAATCTCTCTTGACTTATCGACTGTTTTTGCAAGAAGTGGAGAACTGCAAATGTTTTTGGCCAAACTATCTTTCCAAACACTCATTTATGAAAAACATTTTATGGTCAAGGCAATGCGCACATCACATTACTGCTTTTGATACCTTTGTTTTAGTTTATCTTGACATCATCAATTTTATTTAGTTCTTTCCTAAAATAACCTAGTGTTTCTATGCCTTACCTTCTCCAGCAGGGCTTTGCGGAGTTGCCGCTCTTCCTGTACAATGATGAACATCTCTCTGTGGGTGGCGGCAGCCAGGTTCAGGTCCAGCTTCTCTGGGGAAGCTGCCATTTTACAGGTAAGCTCTTCATGAGAGAACACACAGTAGCGGCGGAGGCGGCGGTAATGCTCAATACAGGAACGCCCTGTGGGTAGCTAGCAACGCAAACCAAGGTTAAAAATCTTAAATAAAACTAGTTACATATAAGAGTCAGTAATAACATTCTTTTAAAAAGTCTGTGTCTTCATATGCTTTCAGAAATAACATTCAGATTCAACAGATTTTTGTACATACCCAGTCTGCAGTACAGAAGTTGACAGCTTCAGCAAAGTTGTATCCCTGATTGAAGCCACTGTGATACGCTCTAGGGAAAGTGATGACGAACTCGCCTGCACACTGATTGGTACGTACAACCTGCAAGACACAAAAGAGGGCAATTATATTTGAATACACCGCTGGGTGTAAAAGCAGTCTTTGTCTGCTTTGTGCAATCAATCAGTGTGGAGAAACTGACCGGTACACCATGAGCCATGAGTATATTAGGGTTCATGATGGTGACAAGTTGATGAAGCAGGTCAGGCTGAAATTCAAAGAGTTCAGGAGTGAGTTTCTTCATGACACCCTCTAACTTCTCCGCTGCCACTGCTGGAACGCCATACCAGGTCTTGGGCTCCCCCCTGAGTGGAAAACAAAAACATATTTTAAGGCCAACTTCTGTCGTACTTTGAGTCATTGTGCAAACAATGATTCTGAAAGATGACAAGCAGGGTAGTGATGGTACTGCCTAGTGTATCATACATGAATAAAGGAAAAGAACACAAGACAGGCATGAAATGTTACAGCTACACCAGGGTTTGTGTCGCATTATTACCAGTGTAAGTAGTTGATTGAGTAACTCCAGTGGTCTTCGATGTGCCAGCAGAAAGCTGAGAATACCATTCCAACATATAGCCATGGTACCTTCATGCCTGAGATGTCTGCATTAATGTGGCACAATACTGACTGCTCCAACACTGGCATCACATTCAGGTTCCAGCCACTACGAGCATACTCCTGTAACAGAATGGCAGAAAGTTGAGTCAATACATATAGTATGTGATTCACATAGTATGTTAAGTTTGTAAAAAATCTCTAAAACTTCTACAATCAAATAACATTAAATAGAGCAACAGCAGAACACAAGGAAAAAACAAAAAGACAAGATTACACACACACACTTTCACAATCTTGTCCTTTTGAAGGTTTTAGAGATGGATCAGAGATACTAACCTCCTCTTCCTCTGATAAATGCTTCTTGCCATTGTTAACAGGGAAGCCGCTCCCAAACTCTTTTGAGTGAATGTCAGCTCCGTATTCTACAGTTACATCTTCTTCAATACTGCTAACCAACCGCCAAAACTCCTTTTCAACCAGTTCCGTTGGCACCATCTTTAGAGAGTGGGATTTTTAATTTTTTTTTACAAAAATGAAACACATTATAACACTTCAAAATGTTTACAGAGGTAGGTTATGAAAGTTTGTTTTATGTATATATACAGCTTTAGCTCAAAATATGCAAAAACTTTCATGTGACAGATAACACAATGTTGGTGTCAATTTCCCCTTTGTGCCTTTTACAACAATTTAGATTTTCTTTGCATCACTTGCGCTTTGCAAATAAACAAAAACAGAACTACATTAATATACATACATGAACTGGCATGTTGAAGTAGTCAGCCTTGAATGTGTCGGCCATCTCGCCGAAACTCTGTAACGTGTATTCACGTGTGGCCTGTTCAAAACCAAACGCCTCTGCAGGTTTCTTGCACTCCTACAAGCACAGATAATAAAAATGAGTAAAAGTAATTTCTAGAATTACAAATACTGCACTAGAACAGTAACTCCTCTCACAAGCACAAAAAGCAGAACATTCTAAATTAGTAACTTTTTTTAACAATATGATTTAGCCTATCAAATCTCTCTCAATGTTTCTTGAATATTTCTCAGTAGATTAACATTTTACTGTAACAGGAAATGTTTCCTATTGCTAGTAGAAATGCCAATTCCCTGGGCTTCCTCACCTCTGCCACACATTTGGGACAGCGCCAGTTGCCCTTGGGAGGGTCTGTGAGAGGAGGCAGGAGGCAGAAGGTGTGATAATTATCATCACATCCATCACATAGCATCAGCTTCTCGTCCTCGTCCCCACGGCCACACATTCGACACACAAATGAATCCACCTGAGAAAACAAGGTAATCTTGAAGGACATGTACATGTGTTAATGTTTATCAGAAACCATCTCTATCTAATGTCATTGAGCTTGACTTCAACCCAGATGAATTGACAGGTAATAGAACTGGACTTGGATATAAAACAAATAAAGCAAAAACGATTTAATCCTGGAGCAAGTTTCTACAAAAAAAATATATACAGTACAGGCCAAAAGTTAGGACACACCTTCTCATTCAATGTGATTTTTTTTTTCCATGACCATTTACATTGGTAGATTTTCACTGAAGGCATCAAAACTATGAATGAACACATGTAGAGTTATGTACTTGACGAATAAGGTGAAATAACTGAAAACATGTTTTATATTCTAGTTTCTTCAAAATAGCCCCTTTGCTCGGATTACTGCTTTGCACATTCTTGGCATTTTCTCGAAGAGGTTCAAGAGGTAGTCACATGAAATGGTTTTCACTTCACAGGTGAATCAGCCTTATCAGGGTTATTTAGTGGGATTTCTTGCTTTATCAATGGCGTTGGGACCATCAGTTGTGTTGTGCAGTGGTCAGGTTACTACACAGCCGACAGCCCTATTAGACAACTGTTAAAATTCATATTATGGCAAAAACCAATCAGCTAACTAAAAAACGAGTGGCCATTATTACTTAAAGAAATGAAGGTCAGTCAGTCCGGAAAATTGCAAAAACTTTGTGTCCCCAAGTGGAGTCGCAAAAACCAGCAAGTGCTACAACGAAACTGGCACACATGAGAACCGACCCAGGAAAGGAAGACCAAGAGTAACCTCTGCTTCTGAAGACAAGTTCATCCGAGTCACCAGCCTCAGAAAT
>JBBIGC010000018.1:2915230-2934783 GCA_037576955.1 Lepidarchus adonis | reverse complement strand
CCTTTTTTTGTTAAGTACATAACTCCACGTGTTCATTCATAGTTTTGATGCCTTCAGTGAGAATCTACCAATGTAAACGTTCATGAAAATAAAACACATTGAATGAGAAGGCGTGTCCAAACTTTTGGCCTGTACTGTATTTCTACCATTTGGAGTTTCAATCTAAAATTAGTTTTTAAATCGCAGTATAAACAACTCTGGACAACAATTGTACACAAACTTTGACAACACAACTGACAAAGCTGTGCAAAGTCTCTTGCTCAAGATCACACATACACACACTTACAAACTGAGGGTTGCTGAGGTTGCGTCGGAGCCTCATTGTCATCTTGGTGCAGGGCTCATCTTTAACAGAGCCATGGTGTTCATCTGCGCTGTCCTCCTCTTCCTTCTTCTTCACCTCATTCTTAACTATGAGGTTTGGAGGTGGAGGAGGTATGTCGGAGTCTGACCTTGTGACCAGAGTCTCTCCTGGTTCTTCTTTAATAGTGCCACCTGTGCTGCCATCTCGAACGATTACTGTCTGGGGCAGATCGTCTAAGGCAAGGTAGATTGAGTTAAGGAAATATTATGGTATACTGTTGAACACCAATACTTATTGTGGTTTAATCTGACATGCAAAAGACTTAATGTTTACTTTATTATATTTACCTCTATTAAAAACACTGAATAAAGCAATTAACAGAGCGAGATACCTTTCTTCCTAGCCTTGTCTCGTGCCACCAAGCCGAGGCCCATCATCTTGGGTCCAGCTCCATAGATCTGCAGCTTCTTCAGTTCTGGATTTTTCTCTATGTCCTCTTCAGTGGGCTCAGGCTGAAAGTCAAAGGCCAACAGTCAGTAAAATAACCACAGGGCTAAGGTTAACAAAATCCACACAATTCAGGTGTGCAGTGGCACTATGGAAATCTGATTTCTACTAAGAACAACAGCCAAAAGTGAGCGTCACACTGAACTTGGAACTACTGGTAATGCTAAACGGGGGCCCAATAAGCTCAAAAACTTCTGGATCTTAATATTTGTAGCCAAAAATATTACAACCAAGGCAGGGACATTAACATGCCTGGTTAAATGATGTTTGTATTGTATGTTTTAAAATCTCTGTATAGGTGGAATTAGCAGTATTTGGGTTAGTAATAACTTGTCAAACAATGTCAAATACTTACAAGACATGACAATAGTAATTTCACATCACTATACTTTAGTACTTTATTGAGGCTGAACAGAAGAAGCACAAAAAGGTATAATAATTATTTTACATAAATAGTCCATCCCCATCTTACACAGTAATAAATACTGAATCCACACTGGAAAGAAAAAACTGAAGAATTAGAAAACAAAGGGATATTCTGCTTTACAGTTATAGCTGGATGTTGAACTCGATCACTGTAACAAGACATTCAAAGTGAACACAGGAAAAGCAGCAGCCAAGCGGAGAAGTGTTAAGAAACTGAAATAGCTGAGACATCAGCAGAGATACCAACACCACACACCAAAAGGTGAAGCAGCAAATAGCTCGCCATCCAAGAGAAAAGCAAGCTAGTGTTATGTGTGTAGCAAGACGAGCAAAATACAGCTTCTTAATACAAAAAAAATGGTTACAATGCAACAGAGCTTGGAAATGGCAGCACAAAGAGGCAGAGGATCTTATTCACAATAGACATTAGCCACACATTTAAGCAGAATGCAAACAAGCCAGTGTGTGAGACTGCAGTGGGAGTGAGAGACAAGAAAGTGAGTATGTGAGATCAGGAGAGGTGTTAATGTGAATAAGTAACATGGAGGGGGGAGGGCAGAAACTGGGGAACGGAAAGGAAAGAGGGCACGAGCGAGGCGCAATACCGAGGAGATGTGTTGAGAGCCAGTGGTAAGAGGGTGGTGGATTGGATCCTCTGGACCCTGCATGGGGAGACAACAACTGTAACAAAATGGACTCCAGAGACAAAGAGGGAACGACTGGGAGGAAAAAACATCAATGAACTGACAGCAAGAAACATAGTGATAGTGTTGAAAAAAAGTGTTGATGTATATATGGGGATTTGTCCAGAACACTGTATGCCCTTCAGAAATGACTATTTCTGAATATTTTATACAACCTTTATCTACTTATAAGTTTAATGTGGAGAATGAACATGAAATTAATCATGTGCTTCAGATTTGAGTAAGTGGAGTGCTTTTCAGACTTAATTTTTAACCTGTTCTAAACTGAACAGGAGCTTGCAGGCAAATATGGATTTTCTGACCGGTGTCGGACTGCAGACTGTGTCCGGTTCAACTCATAAGAAAGGATTGCTAATTGTTTCAACTAATCTGACAGAAAAACGTTCAGTGGAGTTAAGGTTAGTTTTACACTCTATTATAAATCAATTGATATTGATTTTGGTAAGCAAATAAAAAGACTATATGCCTGCAAAATAAATGCACACCATGGGATGTAGTGTTGACATGAAAGGACTATGGGGAGCAAAATTAAGATGGTATAAAACCACATAGATTAAGATCAATGGGTTTATGAACATAAAGCACAATGAAAATGCTTCACAGAAAGTGAGAAGACGACAGAAAGATTAAACAAGTGTGTGTGTGTGAGAGAGAGAGAAAGAGAGAGAGAAAGTGAGAGCAAGAGTATGCAAGAAAGAGCATGAGAGGGAGGGGGGCAAAAAGCAGAAGTATAAAATAGCAGTAATGGGACCAAGAGTGCAACTGAAGCAGATTATAGATGCATCCTGAAAGCATGGCGACAAGGTGCAATGCATGCTGGGGCATGTATCTGGAGCGCTGATAGGCCATAAAAAAGTAAACAAAAACAAACCTTGCATGCACTGGGACGTATCGGTTTAAATATAATAGATGCTTGAATAAATAAATACATTTTACACAATTTTCCACTGACCCCAGACATAGTTAATCAGACAAGACAAGTTTGAAATCAATACTATTTCTTTAGATTAGTGCTGGAGGTACAATTTCATGGTCTAAGCAGCCAAATCTTTAATGCATTTCCAGAATGCTGTTATTTCAGACAACTGTTGTGAATTCCATTAAACCCTCAAAGCATATGGACATTATATTAAATTAAGAATGTTTATTTTAAAACATTTCAAGATGAACAGTTATTTACAAATAAAAACAAAAAATTCCAAATGTACATTGTAGCACCCATGTACCTGTGTGATATGTATGAACATAAAGTGAAGAAATAATGACACAGAAACAGCATTCAGCTTCACGATGAATATACGTTCACTTTTATAACTCACAGTAAGCAATAATTGTCATACCTGCTCTAAACCACAACAAGATGTCTGTACCTCTTTAACAAAGCACTAGATGCAGTCTGAGTTCACTAGCAATGCTAGTCTTGTAGCTCCAGCACTTACTTAAAGTAGGAAGACTGGACATCAATTGTTCATTATGTGATTGACTACTCCTGGGAGAGGTGGCAAAATTAATTTATGCCCAACTAGAACACGCTTCGATTTTAATGCTCAATTAAAAACAGTTGGCTCCTTGCTGGCCAAGAAGGTCAGAGACTGAGGCAAGCAAATGTAGCAACAAACTATTCTGTTCTAAATTTGGATAGATTAGATGTTGAGGCAGTGCTATCAAGCTAAATGAATTTTAGGATGCAGCTTTTTTCTAACGCGGGATTAAGTGCAGTAAGACTAATACTGCATCATGTACAGTGGGGCACAAAAGTATTTGGCAGCCACCGATTCTGCAAGTTATCCCACTCTAAAAGATGAGAGGTCTGTAATGTTCACCATGGCTTCATTTCAATTATGAGAGACATAATGTAAAAAAAATCCAGAAAATCACACTGTCAATCAGTCATCCTGTCTGCTTTGCAGAAAAGCAGCCCCAAAGCATAAGGTTTCCACCCCCATGCTTCACAGTGGGTATGGTGTTCTTGGCACGCTTTCCTCCCCTTCCAAACACGGCGAGTGGTGTTTATACCAGAGTTCCATTTTGACCACAGGACAGTCTCACAATCTTTCTCTGGATAATCTAGATGCTCTCTGGCAAACTTTAGATGGGTATGGACATGTGCTGGCTTAAGCAGGATTTTATTCCATTTTGACATAGGGTGTTCTAATAGCAACCTTAGTGGTCCCAGTTGTCTTCAGGTCATTCACCATTTGATCTCTTTTCACCAAGCTGCTTGCCTATTGTTGATTGGCTCATCCCAGACTTGTGCAGGTGTATAATCTTGTTCCTAGTGTCGTTAGACAGCTCTCTGGTCTTGGTCATGGTGGAGGTTGGAGTCTGACTGTTTGAAGGTGTGGACAGGTGTCTTTTATACAGATAACAAGTTCAAACAGGTGGCACTAATACAGGTAACGAGTGAAGGATAGAAAGCTTCTTAAAGAAGCACCATTAAACAAATAAATTATTTTTCAAATCATACAAATGTGATTTCCTGGATTTTGTTTTTACATTCTGTCTCTCACAGTTGAAGCGTACCCATGACCTAATTACAGACCTCATCTTTTTAAATGGGACAATTTGCAGAATCTGTGGCTGCCAAATACTTTTTTCCCCCACTGAATACTTTAGAAAGTTACAGCATCTGTTTCAGTAATGAGATTTAATTATTATTATATCACAAAATATATATAGATGGTTGATCATTGGAATTTATGCTTTTTGATCATTGCATCTGAAGAAAGTTAAAGTTCCTGCATTAAAATTCTAGTAAACAAGTTATTAATGGGTTCTGAATCAATGGGAGGTTTAGCTTTGGCTCCTTCCACAACTTATCCAAAGGAATGCACAAATTATGCATTTTAACACTTATGAATAGCCTACTCCAGAAACTATTCACCTCAGGTTGTAGTCGATTTGCTCGTCGTCCATAACTGCTCATCTTCGATGGCTGTACTGACTGGCGGAAGGGGATGGAGTGAGGTTTATACTCCTTATCCACATCTTCACTCTCATATGGCCTGGGCTTACACGGCTAAAAACAAAAGTGAGCAAAGATTCAGCTAAGAAACAAGTGAATCCTGTTCAGTGATTGTGTTAACATCATACTTTAGTACACCTATAATAAATACATCTATATTCTAAAACTACAGCATTACCAATTCTTTCTTAGAGTAACAGGACTTCAATAATCAAGTTATCAGACATGACAACAACAAAAAGTAAAAGACAATAGGTTACTGGTAGGCTGGCGCCAGACTGGAACATCTCAAAAGGATAGACGATTCTCTCGTAGTGTGACCGCAGGAGGGAACCAATGTTTTTGCCAGGTGGGTAACCTAACTTCTGGGCCACACGGGCCCATCTTCTTTCTTTACAGACCGTCTCAAATCCGCCCTCATCTGTGACAATCTGTAACAAGGTATCAGAATATCAGGCTCAGCAACTGGCCCAAAAACAACATTGCAGAAATATTAAGATCATGGATCTCTCAAATGCATTAGTGCCACACAGCTTGGACAAAATAAACAGTTAAGTTGGTCTAGTACTAAAGAAGTGAGGCTAATGTTCATAACAAGGACTAAATCAAGTGACAAAAATGTATAAATGCATCGCAAAAATACTGGCTTTACGTATACTTACATTAGCTTACAATAAGAAATTCGCCATCTTAAAAAGCTGATTTGAGAGCTGAGAGAAACTCAGGGGGTAGATTTTCAAAAATGATCTGAGGTGCTATTGACTTTGTGTTCGTCAGTAACATGAAAACTCACAAATCCAGTTCTAAAAGTAAAATTTAGATGCCAAATTTATTGATTAATTGACTTAAAAAGTATTTGTATAAATGTGTTTTTTTTTGCGCTGAACCACTCCTTTAAAAAAGAACCTAAACAGATCATGATTAATCAAAAAGTGATGAGTGCCACCTACTGCAACATATTTCTGTGTACTGTTAAATTAATTATTTACAAGCTTTTACAAAAAAAACAGCCCTAACAAGCATGATATTAATTTGATTTAAAACAAAATTGTTTTTAAAATGCACTAATTGCTACAGGGTTTTTAGTGAACTTTAGTTAAATGCTTTGAGAGTATATAAACATTATTAGAAAGTTCTCTCAAACTAAATCAGAATCACCTTTGGTGGAAATATATATTAGCCACAGAGTACCTTAGCCAGGCTGAAGATATCTAGAATACGTCGCTCTATGTTGGGGATTTTGAGGGAAGACCCTTGAATCTCCCAGAACTTAGCAATTCTGTCCAGATAATTCAGCTTCACTCTCGTCTCAGCCTGATAAAGCAAAAGGACACAGTATTTCACACACAGTTCTATAGTACTGATAGCACTGGAACATTCATCTTAGACAAACTCATGCAACATGCTTGAGTGAAGAGGACATGCTCTTTGGTTGGTGCATAATGTAATTAGTGGAGTGGATAAAACCAAATATAAGAACACACACCTCCAGTTCGTTAAGTCTCTGGATACGAGGCGTAAAATGGAAATTGTCTACCTCCACAGCAAAGGGTGGCTGCCAGTCCTGTGAAATGAGAGAGAAACCAGTCATGAATCGACAGCTGTTTTTGAAAGCACATTTTTTTATTTGTACATAGGCCAATCAGTCACTACATTACCTGATTGCACGTATTTAGGCTGAGCATTGTTACATTTCATAATAAGAATGCATTAACAAGCAGCATGTGTGTATCAGCTGGAGTAAGAAATAAATATGATTGCACTTATTTGAATTTAGACTGTAGGGCTAGGTAGTGGTTTATTTTTATAGCTTAGGAGCAACTGCTTAAGTTTTCAGCATGTGCAATCATCTCACATTTTAACTTTCTTTGCTTTGCCTTATTTGCACAAAAGTTTGCATTTAATCTTTGCACATGGTAGTATTAGCAACAGTAAATAGAATGCGTGAAAGCCAATTGGTAATATGGCCAGTTCAGCTTTTTCAGCTTTCATTAAAAATATGCTAAATTACATTTTAAATTAATTGCTAGTAACAATTATCTGAAAAATATTTTTACATTTATTTGATCTACAGATACATTTCATTACAGGTTTGTTGGTGCATACAATACTCAAAGCAATACAGCACTCATTTATGTAACCAAAAGAATTACTGGTTAAACAACTTCTGTCAGCAGAAAGTTTCCCAAGTTGACAAAAAATCAGCTTACCGGAGGAGGACGAATTTTGCAAATTCCAGACTTCTCTGCGATTGGACGGATTTTAGCGATGTAGCCAAGTGCATCTGTAAACTCCTCCCATGACGGCTCAAACACTGGACACTCCGGAGGCGGAACAAACTCGTCCCCTCCCTCCATTGCCCTGACAATAAAACAATGGAAAGCATTTACAGGGGCATACAGAACAGTTGTTACTGTTTCTGCTCAGCTTTCTTAACTGTGTACTTTTATTTTTGGCTCAGTTGTATTTTAAATGTATAATTTATATCAGTTTAAGGTATTTAAGTACTTTCTGTATTCAGTGCATAATGTGACACCTCCCAGGGGGGATGAATTTCATCCATCTTTCGACAATTATAAATAATCATAAATAGCTATAAATATTGTTTCATTTATATTAATGCATTTGGTGAGAACTGAAGACCCTACACTGCAAGAGCAAGACAAGCTACATGGTCATGGAAACCATAAAAAGAGTTGTGTTATCAACAGAAACATTTTTACATCAACAACATTGTCTGCAAAAAGTAGTAAAACAAACAGGTTGGCTTGCTCAGATTTACTGTAACATTTCCTTTGTACACTCAGGCATAACTACATAGGCTAATAGCACAATGAAATGCGCTGGTGGAACAAACTCTACATCTCAAAGAAGAATTTCCATGTGCCACTTTCAATATTTCTGTGTTGAGACAAATTTTAATCCCCGAAGCTTAAAAGTGCATTCAGACTTTATTCGTTCCTTAACGTGTGACAGAGCACCAGAAATTAACATACCAAACCCTGCAATTCAAAATGGAGTTTATCTATTCCTTGACCAAGATTTTCATATTGGAACAGCCTCTCAACCATAATCCTTGACAATCATCAAATTTACACATCTGCACCATTAAAATAGTTAATAACCATGTCAAAGACCTCTCTCTCACCAGGATGTACAGTGATTTTTAGAACAAAGGTTACTAGGTTACACTGAACACTTTTCAGAAAATCGAAGGTAAGCTTTGCTAGGTGACTTGTGACTGATTAGTGGAAACACTGGGAAACAACTAGCTAATCAACTTGCCCAATAGACTTTTTCACTGGTCTGGGCCATTGTTTAAGTCCAACCCTAGTATATGTAATGCTTGGGCATTATTTTTGTATTATTTTGGTTGTACCTTGTTCAATTAAGTGCTTACGAATGTCAATGTCACTACACAGTAATGCCAACTTTTATTTCAGGATTAAAGTCCATTTCACATATTTTTGAAGAGTCTTTCCTACAGGATGCAAACATAGCTCCAATTGTACCGTATTTCCCCAACGATAGGCCATGGCTTATACATTAATTTTACAAATCTTTGGTGCAGCTTGCTTAAATGGGACGGCCTAATCTAAAAAAGACGACATACCCGAATGATTAGTTAAAATTAAATTTAAAATGTTTACTGCAGCAAGGAACAGTTTGAAAAGCAACACAAAGCAAAGGTAAAGCAAAGAATCTGTAACTTAATTGCTGCTGATATCCAGCCTATTCGTCACATTCATCTAGTTCAGGTTCGTGGCAGCAATGTAAAAAAAAAAGGAGGAGAAAATGGTTCTGTATGCTTTCTGGTTCCACATTGTTCCACGCCGAAATGACCTAGTCACTTGCTTGACTGTTGACCATCCGCCATACATTTTCCCCACTCAATCCTCACAAGGCACTTAAATGCACGATTGACAGCAACATCAAGTGCCTGCAGTTTGCATGCAAGTCCACCAGGTATTACAGCCACGTGACCACCAACCGTGTTCACTGCCTTCTGAACACAATCCATCAGATAACAGACAGTGTTAGCAAGGACTTCTTGTTAAAAAATCCAGCTCCAGGTTGTCTTCTGTAGCATTTGTCCACCCATTGCACCAGAACATGTTCCTTTATCCAGCCTGTCTTGTTCACGGAGACCACGATAACCTTGGGTAGTTTTTTCCCATGGCATTGTCACCCTCTTAAAAATCACGACTGGCTTCAGCTTTTTGCCACTTGCTGTGCAAGCTAGAACTGAAACTTGTCCGCTCGTGACCTGTGGTAGTTACTGATACAGTCTTTTTACCAACCATATCGACAGTGTGTGCTGATGGAATATCCATCTGCAGTGGGACCTCATCCATGCTGATGACCTCACCTGACTGTTAGTTTCAGTGTCTCAATTTCCTTACCAACAAACTCTCTAAAACTGTCAAGTTTCTTCTCCAAGTTTTCTGGCAGTCTCTGTCCACAGTAGTACCAGCTCAGCTATATACACCATTTCATTTCATAAAGTGAGAAACCCAATTGTAACCCCCTTTAAAGTCATCCATTGCCATTTGAATCGCCATTCCTTGTGCTTTCTTTTTAATGGTTACTGTTGAAACTGCACAATTGCTCTCACACTGCAGGAGAATCCATTTTTTAAGTTGGTTCTCCAAGCATGGTCATTTTGCTTCCCTTGTACACCTTGCATGGCAACTTGGTGGAAGTGAGCGCAAAGCTCCCTCATCATTCTGCCAATTTCTCGCTTGGTTTTATCTACTTCAAAGAGGCTTCAAGACTGCAATTCTCCTTCGCAAAAGCAACAACCTGGAGCTTAAATTCTGCAGCGTAGGACTTGCATAGTGGCATGATATTCCTAAGTTCACAATTTTATCAATTTAATTGTTCACACTCAACTATGGAATATAATTTTTACGATATAGAGCTGTAAAGACCTCTGGGGCCAAATTAGATATTTTTTACTTCAGATTTGTAAATTCGTGAATTTGGAGCGTCTTATCTTAACACATAAATGAGCATTTTCTGCGGCTTATAGAATGGGCGGCTTATAACTTGGGCCATTTTATATAATGTGGGGCATCTTATAGAATGGGTCCTTCAATAATGTGGGGCGTCTAATAGAATGGGCCAATCTTATAGAATGTGGAGTGTCTTACAAAATGGGCCAGTCTATAATGGGGGGGCTTTATAGAATGGGTCTGTCTATAAGGCGGCCGGTTTATAGAATGGGTTGGCCTATAAGGTAGGGTAGCTGATATAATGGGTCGAACTATAATGTGGGGTGGTTTGTAGATTGGGTCTGGCTATAAGGCGGGCGGTTCGTAGATTGGGTCTGTCTATAAGGCGGGCGGTTCATAGAATGGGTCTGTCTATAAGGCGGGCGGTTTATAGAATGGGTCTGTCTATAAGGCGGGCGGTTTATAGAATGGGTCTGTCTATAAGGTGGGCGGTTTATTGAATGGGTCTGTCTATAAGGCGGGCAGTTTATTGAATGGGTCTGTCTATAAGGCGGGCGATTTATAGAATGTGTTGGTCTATAAGGTAGGGCAGCTGATATAATGGGTCGGTCTATAATGTGGGGCAGTTTATAGAATGGGTTGGTCTATAGCTGGGAAATTACTGTATTTGTGAACATGTGGCAATCACTTGCCCAGAAAAAAAATGTTTAGACCACACACAAAAGATTAGGTCTGAGATATTAGTTATGTGAACCATTACAGTGCAGTTCCTTTACCTCTCAATCAAGCATAAAAGAAAACTTATTTTCAGCCTTTTGTGATGCATTCAGAAATTGGGTCAGCTGAAATAGAGTCAGTAGGTTATAGCAATGTATAATTGTAAAAAATGTAAATTAGCTATCTATGAGGAGGTTTAAACCCAACAAAACTAGCCAGTTGTGGAGCTAGATCGAAGGCAAACATTTGAAAAGCCCACAACAGATGCCACGATATCCCCCTCTGTAACAAAGGCCATGGAGCACATCCGTGTCCCTCATCAGCCATGGAGCCGATAGCAAACAGCTAAGTGTGCGATTATCCAGACTAGCTACGCAGCAAAAACCAAAAAGGGACTTTCTGCCCGCTAGCTCACTTTCAACAGCCCACCTGTCCAGTTTTACAGTGCCCATAAAGCAACGACCAATGCGTCATTTCGTAGTACACCAGACACCAAAAGTACACTGCGCGTATTTTGCTGACACGGTTCGTCTGGACAAAACCCGTCACGTACGCACGCGCACACACACGGGCTTAACGCAACGAGCTAAAGCAGCCACTTCGTCCGCTCAAGACGACGAGCAACTTCATCTATGTTTGATTTAACGACGAGTCAGTAACAGACAACCCATAAGCACTCATATGCCAACAGCAGCATTTCAGCCGGCACCGAACAGACGTTAAATAGACCGACCTCAAAACAAGCTAGCGACGTTAGCTAGCGGTTGACGGCTAATTTAGTAGCTTTTGGCAGATTAGTGGGTAACACTGAGCACACATTATTCTCCCTAGTTTTGATTGTGTACTCGCTTAACAGTCATTAGCTTGTTACAAGCAGACTGTAAAGACCAACACCAGCCTCATCGCCTTAAAACTAAACAAGTTAGCTACCGACACCTAGCCAGGCTAAGCTAGGCGAGAGGTAAAGCTAAGCAGCCGTTAGCCAGAACAGTAGCAACACCAAACACCAAAACATTACACCAAACACCAAAACATTACACGATAAGTTGACTTCCTCATGCAACGTCAGCTCTTGGATCACGGAAACATATACCTGGCCACATCAATGTCAGAATTCATTTATATATATACGGAAAATGATAAAAAGAGACATTTGGCTTCAAAATGTTAGATGAGGCAACGTTAAAACAGTGTAAACATAATAGTAACATGAACCCGGCAGTGAGGGATTAAATATTTCTCACACGAATGAGAAACTAAACAACATCATGGTCAAGTGAGGTGATAAACAAGGCCAGTTCTGTCTACGGCAGACACAGTGAGTGTAAATTAGACCAGGAGTTAATGAGCTGAGCAAACTTAAGGTTCAAAACATTCTGATGGCTGAACATGATCTTACATTCCGCCAGTTTGACCGTGTACGTCTTCAAACTCGTTGTGTTGTTGCCTCAAAGCGAATATTGACCCTGTTTTACTGAGGGGGGAACCGTGCCGTGTCACTGTCACGGTTGATCACAGTCTCTATTGTTCGGCTGCGGGTCGTTCTCTGGGCGGCTGCACATCTGCGGCCTCCGCGCTCTCAGCCCATCCCAGCGCTCCGGCGGTGCCGATAACCAATGGCCGATTAGCACTTCTCTTAAATACCAGTGTCGCCCAAGTGGTAGGTCAGCTATTTGAACTGCTACATATACAAACTCCAAGACGTCTCAATGGCCACTTTGTATTTTCTCAGAACTACCCCCCGTTCATCCTGTCTAAGCTACACGCCATTTTGGGTTTTTCATCACAGCCTAAGCACAACCCCTGAAGATCCATCGATCAAAGCTGAGAAAACGCATACAGTCATATGGACACGCCGTTGTTTCATCCTTCCGCCCGCGAGTTGCATATAAGATAGTCCTTTAACTTATCCCTCCTTTTAAATCTGCTGCATTTATCGCTGTCGCTGCTTTCATGCGAAACATAAGCGCATACAAAGACAAGGGATAAAACACAACACAATAACAAGTGAGTGTGTACAAGGGATTGAAGGTATTTGGAGAGATGCAAGGACGCGACGCGGAATAATACCAGAATGGGTTGCTGTGCTCTCTTTGAGAGAAGTAGTACCAGCGAGTACGATTTGCGCAGATGGCCAGAAAAGGAAGAAAATTGGACAGCGCCCCTAGTGGAGGAAGGTTTTACACTACAGTTTACAGTACATTAAACTAGATTTAATAGATTTGGAGCTACTGTTTAATTTTTTTTACTGACACCCCCATACTGCAGCCCACATCTCCACTTTCTACAATATGCTTGCAGTGCTCTTCAGAAGTCAGAAGTATTCAACCCCCAAATATTTTAAATATTTATTAATTAAAGTTTTTCAAAGAGCATGTAAAATAAAAAAAAGTCTAATAAAATCTCAATAGAAAATCAGTAGAAAGAAAGAAAGAAAGAAAGATGATTCTGCTTTGCATGGCTTTTTTATGAGTTATGTGATACACAATATAATTTTATATGATAGCAATATCACAATTATTCAACCCCTGTATAATATTGTTGTTTTTAAAGCTAAAGTGGAGGTATTCAAGCTGAGTTCCAATCATGGGAAAGACAAAGAAGCTTCCACAAAAGCTGAGAGAAGAGATTATTTCATCACAAGTGAACGAACTTCACTCTTGACCACAAGGAATATGAAACGATGACTAGAATATTCCAGGAAGAATTTGGATAAGACTGCAGAGTTTTAGGAGACAGTTCTATAGACTGATGTAACCTAATTGGTATTGTTTGGTCTGGCGTGGGAAAGGTCAGGCTTATGACCAGAAGAATACCATCCCCACGGTCAAACATGGAGGTGGGTCATTGATGATGTGGGGCTGTGTTTCTGCAGCATGAACTGGCAATGTTGATCATGTTTCTGGCATCATGGAATCCTAGAAATACCAGGCCATTTTAGAAAGGAACATGATGCCGTCTGCTGTCAAATGAAACCTTGGAGATCATTGGACTTTTCAGCAAAACAATGATCCCAAGCACACATTGTCCTGGCCTGAAGTGAATGTCCTGGAGTGGCCTTCGCAGTCACCAGATTTAAATCAGACTGAAAATCTTTGGTGGGATTTCTATGGCTAAGAAGAATGTGTTGAACTTCTTTGTAGCTCTTACATCAGAGTTATCATGTCTGATTTTGAGCTTGATTGTTCCTGTACCTGGAAGTTGCTTTGGTCAAAGCATCAGCAAAATGAAGAAATGTAAATGCCATCACTGAGCTAAAGGCTTTTGCACATGAAGAAAGGGCAAAGATTCTGATCAAGAGGTGTAAGAAACTAAGTTGAATAACACTGCACATGCACAAGTGTTAAGAGTTTTAACTTCAAAGTTAAATCAATAACTCAAATATGTATTAATAAATATGTTTGGTTGTTTATTGAGTTTTTTTTGTCATTTATTGTCCTTATCTTTCATCCACAGCATTGGAATGTCTTTTGAGGTGAGGGGTGTGTGAATATTTTTGATTGCAACTGTGTGTGTGTGTGTGTGTGTGTATTCACACCCATCTTTTTTGTTGCCCTGATAACACTGATTTTCAGTACATACGTACAGATTTATAAATTGGCAGCAAAGCTGCTGGTTCAGTTCCTGGGACCAGCAGAGAAAATGTAGGATGGGTGAGTAACTGTAGCTGCCCTCCAGTGCCGCCCATTGTTCCTGCTCCAGAGTGTCACATAATCTGAATAAATCATAATGAAAAAAAATAATAATAATAAAAAAAAAATAAAAATAAATAAAAATATATATATATATACATTTATAGAATATAGTTCATTTTATTTTGGAGTGAAATGTAGTATTATTGCTGTTCTTCCTCACCTACTGTCATGTGGTGACTTGGCTGAAAAACAGAAGACGAGTTAAATGACGTGATATGTGGTGCATTGTGCTTAATGTGACCAGATATATGAAGTAAGAAGGTAATAAAATAAAATCACATTTTTGACTTTAGGTTGATTTAGCCAGTTCATCTTTTTGGTTTAAAGTCACTGTTGTTTTAACTAAGCATTTGCTGCTGCTCAGACTGCGTTACCATTTTATTTTTAACCAAAATAATCTGAAAAGGAAAAATACAATCAACGCATGTAGCTGCAGAGGGCCTGTTGAATTGAGATGGTTTTTCACCTGAGTTTTCTCTTCCCCAAGTTACTAGTGGCTATGTTTACTTCTACTTGACTGTTTTACTAATTCAGACTGTCAGGGGTGGGATATATGAACAGTCAGTTCTTAAAGTTGATGTGCAGAGCAGGTGCATAAGGATCTGATCCACTCTGATAAGGGTTTTAAAGTGAAATAATCTCCAGAACAGCTTTGTGGAGTGTTGCAGGTCTGCAGTAGTTAGTATCTACCAAAAATCATCCAGGTAGGACAACTGGTAAATGGCGATAATGTGATAAACACCCAAAGCTCAACAATGCATGTGGAGAGAGATTAGTTTAAGCTTCTGTTGAAATCAGTGCTTACTATGATTTAAAATATAAAGTGTCAGAACACCTCAGGGCTGTTTTGGGGTTATAAAGGGATAGGTGGTCATAATGTCATGGCTGCGGTGTGTGTATGTGTATATACTGTACTGTATATGCTTGCGGATTACATGGATTGGCTATTGTAATTGCCCACAGGTACGAGTGTGTATGTGAATGATTGTCAAGGGTGAACCCTGCTCTGCCCCATAGTCAGATGGGATCGGCTCCAGCTTCCCCGTGACCCTAAATTGATAAAGTGGTTGAAGTGATGAACTGTGTTGAGTTATTTTGAGGGGACAGCAAATATACAGTTATACAGGTTGTACAGGGACTACTTTACATTGTTTCAGCGTCTTACCTCCAGTGTTGTCCCAACAAAAGATATAATAAAATATTTTTTAAAAATATGAGGGGTGTACTCACTTTTGTGAGATATAGTATATATCTAAGGCGTTATATTATATTATTGAGGGTGTAACAATTAATGAATCTTTATTTATGCCTCAGTCAAATAAGTACATGATCTGACTGATCATTCTGTATTGATCTGACGCAAGAAAATGGTTTGATCATTCCAGTTAAATTTACTTCATTTTACTTTTACTGTTTGTGTTGCTTTTGCTTATGACGACATCAATGACTTTCAATAGTAAAATGTTCAGATTATAATGTGTTTGCATGTGTGAGTTGATGGAAATGTAGCTGTAACTGTGTGAAATGCCATATTTCATACTGAGTGCAGATCACAGTATTGAACCAATTTGAACCACTGTTGTAAATTTGGAAATATCAAAAATAATCAGATCTATGTCTATCTATCAATCTGTCTGTCTGTCTCTCTTTCTATATATATATAGCAGTATCAAAAATCATTTATTAAAATATTCACTGTCCTGCATGGAAGCCACGTATCTAGGTGTATAATCCGAGCAAAACGGGAGCTTATGCTCTTTGAGCTAAAAGACCTTTTTATCATCTTTGGAGGCTTATTTTATTAGAAGCCATTAAAAATGTGTAAAACCTATATTTCTGAACTACAACTGAGCTGAAATGATCTGTGTAGTATAGAGCTCAGTCTCAGTAGAATCACAAATGTTCAATTCATAAAACATTCATGTCTGAATCAAAAATATTTATATTGACGTCACTTCCCACACCCTTCAGCGTGGAGAAACATGCCACTACATGTCTGCTTCTAGTATGAAAAACTGAAAAACAACAGATGTTCTGGTTAAAAGCAGTTTGACAGAGATTCTTATACTTTGCAAAGAAGCAGCTACATTTAGGCACTAGATGGAGCCATTAGCGCATATATAATATAGATTGCGGTTCTCATTCTGGCCAGTGTCCTTTATCAGCAGCAATAAACACAGGACTTTCAGTTTTATCCATTGCAAGGACACTTTATAATAGTTTAGAAGCAATAAATATTCACATCTCTCTGTATTCAGTTGCACATTGTCTGTACACAAATGAGACAACTTCATGTTTTATAGATTCCTAAAATAACATTCAGCTCCGCTGTGACATATACGTTTGTATAGGCTTACAAAATAAATATGCAATATTCACCTACACTGAATGTTACACTCTCACACACGCATTACATTCACACATACACACACGATCCTGAATAATAGTTCCATTTGCTTCATGGCCAATATTAAACCATATTACCATATTATATACAAGTGTATTTATAGAACACTCTTCATTCAGTAAGTACTGCAGTCATGCAATAACATCCACAAGGTGGGGTGGGGTGGGGTGGGGTGGGGTGGGGATGGGGGTACACAGCAGGCATAGAAGAATGATAAATCTTCTGACAAGTTCAATGGATTCCCACCTTGCTGATTCCCCTTATTAGTTATTCATAGTGGTGGCTGACGCAGGCGATTTGTAGAAATATACAGTAGTGCTTCATTCACGCTGCGACCACGAACACTTTCATATGACTACTTACAGTAAAACCACGATTAGTTCAGCATCAATAGCTCGACTCGCCGCTTCATACAAACCTGTTTACTACATTCCCTGTGTTCCTCTAAAAATGGGAAAAGAAAAAAAAAAGGATTTCAGTGCAACTACACTTTTTACTTCCCATTTCGACTGTCCTACTCTGACCCAATTAGTACAGCACAAATGAAAAGAAAAATGAACCAAAATCTCATAACAGACAAACTCAACTCATCTGGAAAAAGTTAAATAAATACTGGGACAACTGAAACATTCAGCAACACCTGTAAGAACAAGTGTTAATGTCCATAAAAATGACCAACGTTTATGTAAAGTCACATATTAGAGACTCTCCACCATGCTCTGCTCCACTGAGAGGATTTATATACAAAATTACTTTGTTGGATTTATACCATCTGTATAATTAAATAACATGACATGATAACCAACAAAACTAGTCTAATTCATAGTAAACATTTATGTGTCAGAATAAAAAAAAACAAAAAAACAGCAAAATATGAAATATAGCATTAACGCAAAATTCATTCGATTCGCACAAACACAAACAGGCAATTCAAACACGCACAATCCAAAACGGAAGAGAAATTGTGGGAGAGTACACTGTTCTCTCCGGGAAGGTTTCCTTCGATTGATTATGACTAGCCCTCATGAGTCTGAGTCCCTGGATTGGGTGAATTCAGTGAACCTTTTCTCAGAAGCAGAACTATTGGCCGTAAACAAAGAACCCCACCGAAATCCACTGGGATTCTAACGCCAGTTCGATCGGCACCGAATTGCTTGCTAAGGTTTTCTTATGGAAATATGACAACATTATGTGTGTTGATCTGCTGACAATATTCCTCACAACTCAGTACTAATGAAAAGTGCGCAAGTGTTTAGTCATTACAGGTCTTGGGTAAGTGTTCGCACAGCTGTTAAGTTTTCCCTAAATTAGTGAAGTGAAGAGGTAGGGAAGAAAGAAACTGTTGAGTTACTGGTTTGCAAAAACTTGTAGTAACTTCTATTAGATTACTGGAGTTTTACAACTGAAAAGAAATATAAATAAATGATTATTTTATGATATATTACTATATTTTATGGTGTTATGTTACCACTTCTGTTATACAGATATAAGTTTATGTGGTATTTTTCATTTCAACGTATTTTTCATACTTTTTTCATACTATTGCACAGTTCTGCCCAATGCAGTCAAACTGTTCTGCTCAGAAAACAAGTCCTTTCACATTCCTATTTAATGACAAGCACACAGTAACATTTAACCTTACTGGCTAACATTTACAATTACAACAGTTACACTTGTACCATGATAGTGGCAAGTATTGAAGCTGAAAGAATGCTCTGAATGCTTGATCCCAATTGTGCTAATTCATTTGATAGTGTAGGAGAAGTAATTTGGTTTAGGTGAGAAATTCCATTAATATTTTTGTTAAACGATCATTTGAACTCACAAATGCATTTAAAAAATGATGAACTGTGTGTGAAGTGTTGGAATCCTCCAGTTCTTTAAACATGGCTCTGAGACAGCATCACACAGGAGAACAGCAACTTTTACTGCTCTCTTTAGCAAGAAGCCAAACACCAAATAATTCATGGATTCATTATTGCGTTTTTTTTTGCAACTGCTGTCAGCTAGTGCTTGAAACACATTTCACATGTTCTGTCACACTGTAAGGTAGAGAAGGTAAATGGATGTATACTATGTCTAGTAGAGGACGGTTCTTGATGATACATTCTCCCTGATCTACAGGTTCTACGCCCATTACTACATCAAGAAAGAGATTCAGATACTCTTCACCATACTTCACACAACTCTGTTTCTGATGAGTTGACATTGAGAATGCATCCTCTCATGGCAGATCACCCATTGTAGGTGTTTTTTGTTAACTGGTTGCGTTCTGTTCATATTATCGCTATGTTTAAAAGTGTGATTTTTGAAACACAAATAAAAGAAATTCAGTAACTTTCACACTTGTGTCTTTTTGTCATTTCTGTGGTTGTACTTCTTGGGCTTTGCTCCACTTTACGGTGGCTCGATTCCTTCTGTGTTTGTGAATTTTCTGATTGTATATGTGCACGTGACCTCTGGTGTCCATCTCGCTCTACACTTGTGGAAAGCGTAGGTGAAAGTAGCAGAGTCTGAGGAGGTTGCGTTTCTTCTTGCCCTCTGCCCTAGCCCGGCCTCCCACTTCTTCCAACCGTTCCGCAGTCCCGCCTCCTACCACCAGGGGGCCTCGTAGCGTGCCCCACCCCCGCACCTTCCCACCCTTTGCCCTGCTCACACTACCGTGCTGATCCGGTTGGTAGGCTTGGATTTGGCCCGGTCGACCGTGCTGCTCGCCCCAGGTGCGGCTCCTCCACTCTGTCCCGCCGAGGCCTGGGGTCCTGAGGCTTGCGGCCCGGCAGGCAGTGGCGGGCCGGGGTGCTGGGGGGGGAGAGGGGAGAGAGGCGTAAGAGGGGTAAGGGGGGAGGAAGGGGGGGGTAAAGGGGAGTGGGGGG
>JBBIGC010000018.1:2900938-2915130 GCA_037576955.1 Lepidarchus adonis | reverse complement strand
GTGGGGAGGGGGGATGGAGGATAGCAGTGGAGGATACTGGGGCAGATACGGGCCGGCCGGCGGCCCGTGATGGGCAGTGACGGGCGGCGGCACGGAGACTGGGGGCGGAGGT
Source organism: Lepidarchus adonis (assembly GCA_037576955.1). Classification (NCBI taxonomy): domain Eukaryota; kingdom Metazoa; phylum Chordata; class Actinopteri; order Characiformes; family Lepidarchidae; genus Lepidarchus; species Lepidarchus adonis. The sequence continues at coordinate 2,915,018 of JBBIGC010000018.1, read as the reverse complement.
GGGGGCGGCTGTGTAGGGGCTGGGGGCGGGCTGGCGAAGATGAAATGAGCGGGGTGGGGCGTATGTCCCACGTGGGAGTGAGCGTGCGGGTGCGGCTGTGAGTGCGACAATGTCAGTGGAGGTTTGCTGACGACGCCCCCTCTGACCGAGTGTGAGGGCTGAGGTGGCGTGTGGAAGAGGGCAAACGGTGGGTGTTGGGATAGTGGGGAGTGAGGAGAAAGGGGGGGAGGCGGGGGGACGCACGGCGAGCCCATGTGTCCCAAGGTCCCGTAACGACCCTGCGGCAAAACGCACTGGAAAAGCGGCGGAGGGTAGGGGTTGTGCCCGGAGGGGTTGGGGAGAGGCCGGCGTGGCAGGGTGACACGCTGCAGTGTGGGGTGCTGATGCTGGTGTCCAGAAGCTGGTGCACTCTGCACGTGGCAACGTTGGTGCGGATGATAGTAGGGGGGTGGGGGCTGCTGCCCACCCACACTGCTGCTGGTAGTAGTGTGGCAGTACTGGGCGTGCAGGGCCTGGATCTTGGACGGGCCTCCGGCCTCCGCTGAGCAAGGGGAAGGGGAGAGGGGCGGTGGTCCTCCAGTGCTCGGTGGGGCCACGGGGGCGGGGTAGAGTGGCCCCGGGGGGATAATGGGGCCCGGTGTTTTGGCCCGCTTGCCCCCAAACAGGGAGCCCAGGAAGGAGCCAGCTGTGCTCGTCCCACTCCCCGTCCCACTGGCTCCTCTCTCGCTGCTGCTGCTGCTGGAGGCTGGCCCAGCGCCAGCCCCCGCAGGTGTGGTGTGTTGTTGCTGCTGCCCCGGCCCACCCCCCACCCCCACTCCGGGGCTCAGGATGGGGCGGTGAGGCCGGTATCCGTCTGTTCCATAGCAGGCTGGAAGCACAGTGGCTACTGGGTAACGCTGGTGAGGCCGTGGACTGCTAATGATGGAACCCTAAGACAAAGAGAGTGGGGAGAGAGGAGGAAGAGCAGGAAGACGGCGAGAGAAAAAGAGGCAGGAAAAAACCAAAAAGGATTCCGGAGGGAGGGAGTCGCAAAGAAAGCAGGAAGAAAAGGTTGCACAGGCAGATATACAAGGAAGATGACGAAAGAATGAAAGTGAACAGCAGGAATGAGAAGTTCAGGAAAAGTATGGAAAAGTGGTGAAACAGAGGCAGGATGACAGGTTTAAAGGATGGGGAGGAGAAATGGGTGAGTTGATTAGAGTCATGGAACAATTTCATTTTCGTATGATACAGTAATATACACCGGCGGTTAAGAACACGAACACCATCACAGATGCAGATGCAGAATCACAAGAAATAAAGAATAAATGTGCACTAAAAACTAATGTTGGTTGTTCATGCGTGAAGACTGCAAATACACAGGGGCCTGTCACAGTCAGGAACTCATTTAACTTACATATGAATACAGGGGATCCTTCGACTTACGACGGGGTTCAGTTCCTCGCTGTGTGTCGTAAGTTGAATTTTGAGTCGAAACATAACCCTTACATAAGCATTTACTTTTGTACTGACATTCACCCACCTGAGGCTCTGTATTGCACTGTTTAAGCGTTTTATTAAAGGTACTTTCACTTTTCACACCATTAAAATAAAAATAAAAATAAAACAGGGTTTGGGGTAGTTTCGTAACCACGTATTTTTGTAATTCGAGTATGTCGTAAGTCAAGGAACACCTGTACTAATTTTTTTTGCATTTGCATGCAATTTTTTGCAGCGGTTAAAGATTAAGCTAAAGTGGTTCCTATCTGTCAATACTAATTAGCTTAGTAGCTAACAAAAGCCAAAACAAACAAACTTTAATATCTGCTGCTGTGAGAAGCACAACCATCAGAGGCACAGGGCAGAGAGTATTAATTCTAGCCTCTGGACACGCCCCCTCCCAGGTTGCACAGTCTTGTAAGCAGTTTGCCTTGTTACTAAGCCTTTTTCTGTTGTTCATTCCAGCTGGACTCTTTTTAACCTCAGTTTTGGGTCACGTCTGATCTGATGACATCGACGTGCACTCGTCTTTTACTCCCTAGAGCCTCACAGCTACCATTTAAAGGTGATATAACACCATTCATAAGTAAGAATGTTTGCTGTATTCATAAGATCCATCGTGTGTCCCAATAAATGTGTTTAGTGCAGCTGATGAAAATCTACTCTATTCACATTCTGTTTGTTGTGATGTAAACATCTGATCACAAAAGTTGTGGGAGGTAACTAAAATAACTGATCGAGTAATCCTGTTAGAATTGTGACAGGCCTCTGTGAAAATTAAACACCACCACTAATAGCAAACCCATCCATTTAAGGAGATTCAATGAGTGACATCTCATCTGCTTCTGAGCACACATATGGTAAATCACCAATCTGATCCACTAGCAGGAAGAACAACACCATGTTCAGGCATTGGATGCAAAATTATGACTGTGGATCTCAGAAGAACTGTAAAGACACATGCAAGGCAGGGTCACTTTTTTGAGGTATGAGGAGGGAGGGAGGGAGGGAGGGAGGGTTCTGCAGGCAGACATGCGAGGTGGATGTGGTGGTAGTCACTTTGATGATGTTTTTTTTTGGGCAAAAGCTAAAGATACAGACCTCTGCTCCACTGAGACTTACTTCCATTGTACTGTCAAGGGAACCAACGCTGTTCCTGCGACCGCGTTTCCCTGCACCCAATCAGGACAAGTCAAACATTTCCATATGGGTGTGAGGGATTCAGTGGGTATATTCCTATTTGGATGGGATTTGTTTTCTTTATGAAAAGGGGTCATGTAATTTTAACAGCGCCGCAGTAATATATTCATTTCAGTGTAAATAGCTGATGGGAGCAGCTACATGACTCAATGCAGAAATTTAACTTAGACAGTGTCTTGTTTCCCCTTGCTTCCCTGTACTGTATCATTAGCATGCACATGTTTTTTTACAGACATTTTGATTTGCACAGGGTCAGTGTAATGTTGGGTTATTTATATACTGTAGCTCTTGTACAGAAGGTAAAACGTCTGGGAGTCTTTACTGTAGTGGGAGCACACAGCCCATAAAAAGTAGTGGGGAGGTGGAGCCAGACATGACAAAAACAGCTGAGAAAAGGCAATGAAATGACATTACCTTTTCCCCATGTAAAATGAATCTTGTCCAAATAGTGCTTATAACTGCACGTGTGTGTGTAGTGTTAAAGAAATCTGTGTAAATTGTTTGCATGCTTGGTTCCAAGTTGTGTTACTTAAAACATATAGATCTGTTGCAGTGTGTATAATGCCATTTATTCGTGAATATATATTGTAACTTATACACACACACACACACACTATATCTATATATATATATATATATATATATGTGAGTAAGTGTGTGTTTGTGTGTGTCTCACCTGAATCAGACAGGTCCCTCAGTGAGGAGCTGAGAGCAGTGCGTTTGAGGCCCTCGCCAGGTGAGTAGTTGTCGTCTAGACTGGGTCTGCCTATACTGCCATTGACTACCTCACTCTTGACCCCGCCCACACCTCCGCCAACTACACTGCTGCTTAACAAGCTGGGCCGCATCACGCCTTTCTGCTTCTCGAGCTCCGCTGCAGACAGAAATGAGGCATAGCTACACATTAAAGAAGGCAACAGACCATTATAATGTTTTAACACTCATCATTACGTCAATATAACAAAGCACTCGAGTGAAAATTGCCATCCTCAACTATCCTGTTTAGTACTGGAGCCATCAGCCATAACATTAACACCACTCACAGTTGATTGAGCATCATTAAATATGTAGTTATTACAATGACACCTCTCAGGATGGTGGAATATACAAAATAAATGGGGATCTGAGCCACATTGACATTGAGGGCATTATTGTGATGACTAAACAACTGAGTCAGAGCATCTCCAGAATGGCAAGTCTTGTGGAGTGCCCCAAGTATGCAGTGGTTACTACCTACCAAAAATGTCAAAACACACAGTGCACCACAGTCAGAGCTGTTTCGGCAGCATGAGAGGGAGCTACACAATATTAGGTAGGTGGTGTTAATGTTGTGATTGGTTGTTGAATAAATCAACACACTTGTCACACAAAAATGGACAAAAGTTCAAGGTGAAGCCACACATTTGTTGCATTTGTAATAGAATATGTTTTACAGTGTGAAGCTAATCTGAGATTAACAACAGCATAGCAATTGAGGCAAGTGTGTGATGGTTTAGGCAAATGTTAATATTAATCCTTCATCATCACTAATCACAAAATGCAATTAAAAGGTCGTTAGTAGCCAAAGTTAGTTCCTAGGTTGACTACTTTGGTTTTACCAGATACAAAACGCCACTCACTGTGCTCAAGTGTGTATGTCTTACTTCACTCATGCAGCCACTTAGCTTATAGTGACAATGTGATAGCACTGGTATGGGAGATTTAATGTCGCTATTCTATTATGTGAAATCACTTTTACCCTTTTTTGACAGTTTTTCTGTTATTTCCCAAAGTACAAACTGAGAACCAACTTTGGCATCTATCAGCTGTTTGTTACATTAACACATTAAAAAATATTTTGGCTAATAACCAAACCGTAGGGAACATATAATAGTGCATCAATTAAATTTTTCAAGACAGACTTGTTATTATTATTAATGCCGATTTTTCAAACTGTGTTAATGCTTTTCTGGCACTTAACATCACACTTGAAATGTTACAATAATGTTTTTGTACAAACACGTTGTGACAGGCATCATGAAGACTAGAACGAATCATTTTATGGCCTTAACTCATTGACAGGATGGTTTGGTTTACAACAGGGACCAGCAGAGGGCGCTGTACTCACACTCCACTCTGTATTTCTCCATCTCCTGCACCTCAGCGACGCTCTCCCTGAGGTCGCTGATGAAGCGAGTGCGATCCTGCAAACTTGGTGCATTGAACACAATCAGCACCTTGCGCTCTCCGCCCGGAATCGCTGATGTCAGTCTGACACCATTAGGGTAGTCTGAGAGAAAGAGGGGTGGAGTTAAATACAAACAGAGAGAGAAAAAAGGAACATCAATGCTACAGTTCTTTTATCTATTAGTTAAGTATTAGTTATTCTGATTTTCTCCTTTAAGTCAATATTTGAATATGCAAACTAAATCTCACAGGAGTTCTGGAACATGTGAACCTGCATCTCCACCAGTGGGAAAGATTGTCGGAAACTGTACGTCACTGAGGTCTTCTTCTTCTGAAAGATCTTTGTAACCTGTCAAAAAAGGACAAGAATGTTAAACTGAGATTGTCTTATAAGAAAAATAATGCCTCTGTTCTTTATAAGCATGGATTTGATGGCAACAAATTAGCTGATGGGCTTACCGCTAGCAAGTCATTGAAGAGGAAGACCTCTCTTTGGTGGACCCCTGTCCGTTGAGGACGGTTGGGATCCGGAACCTCATATAGCTGGCAGCAGCACACCAGCCTACGATGGGGAAGAGACAGGACCTGTGCAAGGAGAGTGAATGAATATCTTAACCAAAGAAAAATAAAAAATCTGAAAAATACCATAAAAAGATCAGACAGATTCTATCAGGGGAAAAATAAAAATATACTCACTGGTTTCTTGCCCACAATGACTCTCTCTACTGCCTGGACCTGAGAGACATGGTCATCATTGGTCCTCAGCTCCCACTTCTGAATGCGCTGGTAGATCCCAACCAGCAGGTCACGTGGGATATCCTGCCCGTTGTCCACTCCTGAGGAACAGAGGTAAAGCACTTGATCTATAAGCAAGACTGCCCTTAGGTGCCCTAAGCATTATCTCCATAGTTACCAATAGCTTTCATTGATTGTAAGTTATACTGGGTGAAGATTCCTTTAAGTTGAGTAAACTGAACTCACATGCAGATGTCCAAAAATGTGCATGTGTTAATGTAAGGGGGTAAGTGGGTGCAACTATGAGTGGAATCCTACCTCGCAGGTTCTTGATGAAATCATCCAGCTTCATCTTTCTGTCTGCTTTGACACTGGGGCTGTACATGTCTGTGTTGAGAAGGATGATGGCAAAGGCCAGGATGAAGATAGTGTCAGGGTTCTGGAACTGCCGCACCAGCACAGGGTTACATACACAGTATCTCTGACTGAGAGAAACAAGGTGAAAGAGAATTATTGCATAAAATAAAAACAAATTTTACATTAAATGTTTTTTTTGTGTTAAACTTGGGAGGTAGAAATATTAAAATCAAAATGATCAAAACTGAGATATACAGTAATTGGTAGGTACTGGGTTAACCTATGAACAGGTTGCAATAAACACTCCCACCTGAAAGCCTCAATAAGTCGTTCCACTTTTTGAGCCTCTCCTTGTACTTTGATCTGGGCCTGAAACTTCCTCAGAGCATCATCCAGATCCATTCCAGAAAAATCCATCTCATCTACCACACAGCTGAAACACAGGAGGATGAAAAGATGGAAAAGATTCAGACAGCTGTTTCCATTTGTAGCAAACAATCCAACACATTCCAGAGTCCTTGAAAATGTACATTTGTTGCCTTGTTTAGTGTTGTACTACATACTGAACTTTCACAATATGTTTTAATGTTAGCTTGGTTCTTCCGTATCATTTTTATTGCCCTGTTTTATTGGTTTAACTGATGCTAGCTGACTTACTCCAGCACGTCCTTGTTGAACTGCTTCTGTCTGTTGCCCAGGAACTCCCCAATCATCTGCCGGCTCAGGCCCTTCCGCTCAAGAATGAAGCGAGCAATACCGACAGGCGTGTCTGATACAAAGCCGCGCTCTATCAGGTACTGGATGCCTTTCTCTGGTTTCCTATAGTTCAGAGAGACACGAAACACAACAGGGCGGGTCACTGACTAAAGAGTAGTCATTGCATAAGCATGAAGCTAGATGTTTTTATCTTCCATTTAGCTAAATTATGCTAATTATCAATGAACATTAGCTACAATTAATAAATATTAATTAACAACAAACAATAATAATCAATGGTAGTTCACCAAACATTTAGCTCACTTGTTGAAGAGGTTGAGGCCGATGCGGTACTGCCTCCTCTGCATCACATCGTTGTTAAACGCGGGTGAGTCCCAGCTGTGGCGGCTCTCTCTCTGATACGTCTGTTTGCCCAGAGGTGGCAGTGGCTCCCTCAGACTGTCCCTGGATGAAGAGCCTGAGCTGCAGTTGATGGTTTCGTTCGAGTTGGTGGTAGAGTTTAGTGAGTCATTGTCACCGTCAGAGCAGCACTGTTGATCCAGGCCACCAGGGGCCAATGGGGCAGAGGAAGAGGAAGAGAGCGGCGTGGTTGGGGGTTGCTGGGGCGAAGAAGAAGATGATGGTGTGTCTGGGTACTGGTGGTGATGGTGGTGATGGTGGTGGTGATGGTGGTGTGCCATGTGGTGGGGGATGTGAGATGGCAGTGGTCGAGCAGCTGGACGCGTCTGGCCTTGGGCTGCAGTGGAGACAGCAGAGCGGGCGTTGGGGTTGTGTTTTAGCGTCCCTTGTGGGGACCCTCCGGCAGAGTCCTGCTCGTACACCAGCTGTCTGCCAAGGGAGCCACGGTCCGAGCGGTCACTCATGTCCACTGAGCTGTCACTGGGTGGTTCGATGGTGAGGAGGGGCAAATGTGCGCCCCGGAGACGGTAGTCACGGCACTCTGTGCACGGTGTGCTCCGCCTGCTGTTGCTGCTCCCTCCACCCTCCGTGTCACGGCTGTCCTCTCGCCCTCCGGGCCCACTGCTCCCGCCGCCGCCGCCCCAGAACTCTGTGTCTGTGCTGCTCGGGGCTCGGTCCAGTGAGAGTGGTGAGGACGGCAGGCCATCATCCATGTAAAGGGTGACATCACTGTAGGAAGTGGCTGTGCTGTCCTCATGCATGCTTAGACCACCTCCAGCACCGCTCCGGTCCCGGTCACCCATTCCTCGACGCAGGGATGGGTGACTGCTACTGCTCCAGATGCATTCACCGAAGTCGTCCACCACACCACTGCTGTCCCCTATGCCCTCCTGAGAGTCTTCTCTGGAAGGCCGGCAGGTCAGGGCATCATCGATGGAATCAGCCAGGGATTTAACCTAGAGTATAAAATAAAATAACAAAGCAGCTTAACAAACTCTGATGGTCTGAGCCCCAAACAAGCAAGACAATGGCAATGCAGGCAGGAGGAAGAATCAAGATTCAGCAGGGGGAACCATCAAACATAAAAAAACAAACAAACATAAAGCTGATAAAACAAACATAAAGCTGATAAAAGAAAAACACTCGCAGTGTATAAAGGGGGCATTAGTGTTTCCTGACCTTTGGTTCTGGAGCACGGTGGAGTTCTTATTATGCAATAAAGCCATTAAAGCCAGGTTAAAATGATCATCACTGCACAAAGTGGGTTTGGGACGCGTTGTATCCATGGATTTTTGTATGTCGAGTACGTCAGAAGTTGAGGACGCCCTGTACATTGCTATCTATTTTATTTGTTCCTCCTACCATATAAGAGCATTTTCTAGTAGTTATTATATTATACAATATACTATAGTCCATCAATTTCTCTGCATCATTTGTTAGCTCCTCTTTACTCAATAATAGTCATGACCCAAAGATTCCTATAGGACCAACAGTGAATCCATTGGTTGGTGGATTATTCTCAGCACAACTGCAATGTGTCTATTATACAGGAAAAACTGTAGCAACACTGCTGTGATCCACTCTACATACTGTACACATGCCAGTCAGTGTCACAGGTGTGAAAAAAATGAGACACCACCCAAAGAATTCCTGCTCAGTGGCGGTCCTGGATGAATGGAGTAAATGGGGCTGACAAATGATGCAGAGAAACAGGTGAATTACAGTCAGCAGATGTAAGTGAAAGAATGTGTCTGCATTGTAAACACTTTTGCAACATTTTAAGTTAAAACATCATTTTGGATTGCCATCAAATTGTCATCAAAATACTTCTAATATTAAATTAGCACAACACATTTTTTATCATCTCAAAAGTTAAGTGTATCATTGTAGTTGAAGGGCAACATCCCACTGAATAGTTACTTGTTTGTAAGAGAGTGGAGAGGAGGAAAGCGACTCCCACCTGTTTGGAGAAAGAGTCCTCTAGATGAGTGTAGTCTCCTGGACGGGCAGGTAACCCGGGCTCTAGGTCTGGTGAGTGTGGAGGGCCCATGCCTGGGCTGTGGTGGGACTGAGGCTGTGCCTGAGGATGCCGATCATCAAAAGAGTACTGCATGCGCATGTTGGACAGGATGATGCGGCGTGTCAAGCGGCTCTCAGAGGCTGAGCTTCGCAGACGCTCAAAGTTCTTGTTCATACGATACTGGCGGAAGGCGGTTTGGATGGTACGCGCTGCCCGTCTGCTCAAGAAGTAGCCGCCATACTTTCTCTCCAGCATTTCCACCTAGAAGGTGACACAGGTTCTCTTAGAATTTAGTGAATAAGACCCAGTTAGGGTCAGTTTGTTTAAAACATTCATTTCTTTCAATTAGATAAATATGTTAAAGGAGGTCACATTTCATTTAGAAATAATTGATGGACATAAAGGTTTAAAATACATTAGAAATAGTAATGTTGATGCATAAGTATGTTTATCTCCAAAGCAAATATTTTTAACTGTCCCCCAGCAATTTATTAGCAGCCACTAAGTTCTCAACAAATACTTCTGTAAAACAGGATTGTGTACCTAGTTTTTGTCAAATATTTTGATTTTAGGAACTGACCAGTTGCTGTGTGAAGATTTTTTTTTCCGTTTCCATATTTTTTCATAGCCAAGTAAGTACAACACACTACACCCATAAGAGTTCTTGGGGAAGAAATTTCATCAGTCGCACTGAATAAGAGCAAGAACCAAATACATGAATGTTAATGTGAATATTAACTTCCCAAACCCTTTTCAATATATCAGTACTTTTGTTATGTGTGGTTATGTCAATGGCTTTAAAACATTTTGTTTGAATGCACATATTTACTGTCATATGGTAGTAGGTGGGTGAGATGGAGGGTTAATAGTGCACGGTGCTAATGCACCGTCAGTGTGGACTTGCCACAAGATTCAAGAGGTTCAAGTCACCTGTCCAATGCGTTTCTATCTGGAGCAATGTTTCCTAAATGCTTTACTGTTCATGATGTTAATAAATCACAGTGCTGTTCAATACAACATCTGCAGCATCATTACATGCATGAGTTCAGACTTACATCAAAATTCGAGTTACGTCACACTCAGAGGAACTGAACCCTGACATAACTCGAGGACCCCTGTATACTCTGTAATCTTGTGCACTCATTTATACATATAAATCACTGGCAAAGGTTGATAACATTTCTTAAGAATATTCATTGATTTATTTATTATTTAAACCTCTTATCTATTTTGGGTCATGGGGAACATCATTATAGTGTAATACAGAGACAGAACACCATTCACACACACACATTTGGGCAACTGAGAATAGTCAGTCAACCTAAACCACAAGCCTTTGTTGAGGGGAGAACTTGCAAACCCCACATAGAAAAGCACCTGTGGCCCAGGACCTCCTTCCTGTGAGGTGACCGCACTAACCACTGCACCACAGTTCTGCCCTTCTTAACAAATTTGTTAAATTAGATGTTCCACTAATTAACCACTGTTTTAGACTGTAAACAAAGTGACAACTTTAAAGAGACAGATTTTGTTGTTGTTTTTTTTAGGGGAGATGGGCGAGTTGTAATTCCATATTTATATTTTCATATTTTGATGGCGTCACTCACCTAAAAAATAGTGGGAAAAAGGACCCTTTGTGAGTTGCCTGGCACAAGTCATGTGACACTATAACGTCCGTACCTTCTTGTCCTGGAGGTCTGTGGAGAGCTCATAGCTGTCTGACAGTGCTTTGCACCGTTTGTTCTCCTCCTCCTCCTGCTTGCGCAAGGCCAGACTTGCCGGCTGGTTGCGGGTGCGCTGTGCCCAGGCGAGGCTGGCTGGGCTTGGGGGGGCCACCACCGGCCCCCGAGAGCCTGGGGGGCCACAGTTGCCGTCGTTGTAACGATCCAGGCGATGGGCATATGCCGCCTTACTGCTGTCTGAGAAGGGGCTTGACGCTGAAGCCTGAGTCTCCTCCTCAACACTATATTTAGAAAGTGCAAGAAAGAGGGAAGGCAAAAGGAAGAAGAAAGCTTTCAAATTAGAAAGAACCAAACACTCCATGAAGATAACAGGAGATAAAAATCACCAGCTAAAGCAATTCACCAGTTAACGCCATCGTTCAGTTTCCACAGACTTAGCACTTTAAATCTCAGATAACACTCTAAAGCAGAAGACCCCGAGGAGCTGTCATTGTTTAGAATGGAAAACAGAGAATAAACGAACAGTAGAAGTTAATTACTCTGATACAACATTGAAGGCCACAAGCCAGAACTAAAGACTTTGCAAAACGTCTTCTTTTCAATAAAAAATTCCCTTGCTTAAGAATTCATGTCAGCTTATAAAGTTTTCTCTAATATTGCTAAAAAATCATTCATATCTTATGTTTAGTCTTAATTATCCATCTCCTTAAATATCGTTTATGCTTTTATGCACATTTATCATTTATGCTTTAACATACTAACATTTTAAAATTACTTGTCCTTATATAACAACATATCAGTATATATTATTATTATTATTGATATTATATAGCAGAGCTTAACGTATACAGTATATATGGGGTATTTTAAGTGTTAAGTGTTCTCTTTCATACTATATTTAGTCTGTTATTGTGAACAATAAGAAGTAAAAAAAAAAAAAAATTAAATGCAAATTTATGTTTATCCTTATTTTTTTTAAGTCATAAAATGGATAATGCCAAAATATGAAAACAGAAGTCAGAAGCCGGTGATAACGCAAAAAGCCCTTGGGAAGTTAACATCTACATGGCATCTTTCTTCACTAATATCGACTCATAGTGGCTCATTATTAAGTATATCCTCTTAAAGTCAATTACATTAGTGTAGATTTCAGATCCTTTTGTCCTTTTCAAATGTACCCAAAGTGTTGAGGTTTGACGATTACTTTCTTTTTTTTTCAACAGCTAACTTTTTATGTATTTTAAATCACAAGATTAATTGAAGGCTTACAAAGGAAAATAAACAGTGAAACCCAAAAAGGATAAAAAGTAACATTCAGCAATAAAAACAACAAATCTAGAGTGAGTTTACCCTTAGAACATGCATGTCTAGGGGTGGGCGATATGGCAAAAATATCATATCACTTTGAGAATGTTTTTCTATACATGACATGCCACTATATATCTTTTAAGATGGAACAAACAAAAAAAAATACAGGGTCCAATAAAAAAAAATTATAATGTGTACAAATGATTTTATTCTGTTTTTCAGACTGCAGAACAAGTTCACTTGAGCAAAACTAATGATCCTCAGCAAACCGTATTGTGGCCACGATTGATTACAATAACAATACATATCATCACATTGCTTATGCCTCTCATAGCTCAGGAGCAGTTCAACTTGGACATAAAACACAAATCACAACAGTCTTGATTTACACTCTGTCGCTATTGTCCATCAGCATAAAGAAAAATATCAGCAATTAATCTAAAAATGACCCAGAACCCACTGTAACTAAAGCCCTAGAGGGTTGGTGTCAAGCACCAATGAGATTCAAACACCCTCACTAAACCTGGCAATTGACAAATAAGTTGAACCAGGTTGGCTAGAGCAGGGAAATCACCAAATAATATTGGACCTCCATCCTCTAAGACACGTGTCAAACTCAGGTCCTGGAGGCCGGTAGATTCCCTCTGCAAACACACTCACTAAATCTGGAAATTAACAGGTGATTTAAACCATGTGTCTGAGCAGGGAAATCATCAACACCCCTGCTCTAAGAGTTGGGCAGCCCTGCTTTATGCAGTTATTATAATGATGAAGATTGTATGAATAATGAACAAAAAGATTCATACAAAGTAATAATCTCTCTATAGTCTGTGTGTAGTAATAATAAACTAATACTCAATTTAATTCCTTTAAATTTAATTATGTAAATGCAATACAGTTTTTTCTTTTTATCGATTGTCTCAAATTCTGTTTTTGACTTTGTCATTGTAGGGTACTGAGTATAGATTAATAATGAATGAATTTGAAAAGTGAATTTAAGTGATTGTAGCATCAGGTTGCAAAATAACAAAATTGAAAAAAGTGACCGGGGTCTGAGTACTGTATTTAGACACTTCCTTTATTCCAGTCATAACACACAGTCACAAAGGTGTTGTATGTATGACCAGGCTGTGCTGGATCCCTGTTCTTTAAACATAACAGTGTCTCCTACTCACACCGACTGTCTTCCCATTGATTGAAATCACTCAGATTGCACCAAATTACCTGGGGGTTCACTTACTTTTACCACATGTACATTTTTTTTCAATGAATACATGACCAAATATAATAATTGTTGTTTCTTCATCTACTTTTAGGATTATTTAAAAAATCTGATGATGTTTAAAGTCACACACTTTCGAGCGCCATTTTATCTATAAATAAGCCACAGACAGAACCACTCTCAAAATTCTTTTAGTTTTAGATCAGACACTCTAGTCTAGCAGTTTGAAAATAATATCTGACATGAATCAATGAATTAATTAGTAATTAGAAACCTTAAGTGATGTATTTAAAAAACACAAAATTGCAACTCCTGCTTTTTCAGTGATCATAGAAAGCACACGTGCAGCAGTCACTCGTCCCCTGAGCCTCTGCCCCGTCGCCCCGGCTACAGGAAACACACCAGCATGTGATTATAACGCATAGTGTGACACACGTTTCCAGCAACATCATGTGCATGTTTGTATGTAAATGTTACTACTGAGGCATTTCCTTGCCTGTGGGACGTTCTGACAGGAAGCTACAACTTAACTATGAACTCTGAATGCTGTGCAGCACAGCGTGTTCCCTCTCTCTGCAGATCAACAGATATAAGCAAAAAATGGCAACTTTGAAATAAACATCTCCTATCACATGTGTGTTATTGTCCAAAGATGTACACCAACCTGTAACACACTCTCAGCAAGGAACAAGAGGCTAAAGCAATAAACACAGCTCAAACACACACACACGCACGCACGCACGCACGCACGCACGCACACACACACACACACACACACACACACACACACACACA
>JBBIGC010000018.1:2811917-2836188 GCA_037576955.1 Lepidarchus adonis | reverse complement strand
ATCTGAAGTACAATGAGATAAAACCAACATCCCTATTTACATGTATCGCATTTATGCAGTATTGATCCACACTGAGAATGTTCATCTTCAGTTTGATAATTTGAAGTGTCATAAAATTTTATTGTTTACCACAACTCAATTTGATTGGTACAATATAGAATTACATAAAACACTGAACTAAACATACAATGTGAGTTGAAAAACCAATTGACAATGTAGTCTAGTGTAATGGACCTCTCTCTCTCTGTGATGTGACGTGTAGAGGATTTTGCTTTTGCATTTAAAGATGGGGGCATATACCACTTAAAACTTTATTCTTACCTTGGAGCATCCGAGTATGCACTGGGATCCATAGGATCCATCTCTTCCTGCTTTCGGCTTCCGCCTACATAAAGAGGGTAGAGACAGAGTTCATGCAATCTAGGCAGAACCAGAAGTCATATGCTGTTAGCCTGTTTGCTTTTTTCCATTTAAACATGGCTAACATAAATGCTATCAGGCACCAGTCAGCAGGCTCTGGTTTGTATAATGGTAACGATTTTATACTAGCATTCACTGATTTCCAGTAATGTCAGAATGTAATGTATTTTAAGGCTTAAAAGTCTCTGCTAACATTCAGCATCACTGGTACCAACTAGCATTCATTCACGGTTAGATGTCATTAGAAATGATAGTAGTTTAATATTACCTGGTCCCTACTGGCATTCATTTTATTGTTAGAAAAAACAAGACTTTCCTAAATGTTAACTCATCTCTAGTAGCTTTCACTCATATGAGAAACCCTGAAAGAAATATCTTGCTCTGTACATGTGCTCAGAAATTACATTTTTTCTTACCTCTCTTTGACTTGTTGTATGAGCCAGTGTCCTCTCTCCTCATTCGCCGGTCTCTGTCTCTATCTCTGTCTCGGTCCCTCTCTCTTTCTCTGTCTCTCTCTCTGTCCCGATCCCGGTCCCGGTCTCTTTCTCTGTCCCGTACATCATCCCTTTCTCGCTCTCTGTCTCTGTCCCGGTCTCGCTCTCTTTCTCTGTCACGCTCTCTTTCTGACTTCTCATAGTGACCGTCCCCTCGTTCCTCTGTAATCTCCACTAAGAACATAAGCACAGAGTTATGACACAGGAAGTACTCCCTTCACAGGAGTTAAGATGCATAACCCTTTAAACATTTGCAATAATTCCTCATTACACTGTGGATTGGAATATTATAAAGTGGACATCTTTTTTTTTCTATTCAGTATTTGAGAATTTTGTGATAATAAAAAATAATCTAAAAATGTATTCAATTTTGACCAGTAGATGACTTCTGTGTCACGGGAAGAAATGTTAGGTTTACACTGATTACCCTCATGCACTTCCTTCTACAGCTGTTTACCTCTCTGCTTCTTAGTAGCTTTAGTAATCACAGCAGCAGGATCATTGGGGGACAGCCAGGACACCAAGTCCGTCTCCACATTCCAGTAGTATGGGAGGCCACTAAGGACAAACAAAAATGTCTTTTGGTTTATAAATATTCACACTATAATACTCATACAAATCATGAACTGGAAAGCTCTGAAAAGATGCCAGAGAACTAGTGCAACCCCTCCCCCTTCTGGTTGGTCAGATATAACTTTATGTAAAATAATCTGAACAATGCTACTTTGTGTGGCATGTACACAGACAACAATAAACTATCTAATATTGGTTGCAATAATTAAATCGACCCACTTCAACCGTTTATCACTGGTCCTGCTAGCACCTGTCAGCTTCTCTACATGCTCACACACACACCTCCTACTTTGAATTAAAGTCCTTACCCACAAAAGCATTTGTAATCTGCATCCCTATCACAGAGCATGACAACACCACACCCAAAACATTATGGAACAGCCTCCAGACCCACTGTACATCCACACACACAAACACAAACAAACAGTAGGATGTCACTTGACCGCATGAAATATCAGATGTAAAAACAACCAAGACAAATTATGATTAATGGCAATCAGACACTAGGCAGTCAGAGACGGAAATTGACCATAGTCAATGCATGTTAATACAATGTGTTTTCCACATCTGCATACAATTAAGTAGGAATTTCATCTGTACTTATTTAAGTAATAAGTTTTGCTGATAATTTGTATTTCACCAAAGTAAATCTAGATGGTCTTAAGAAAATTCCAAAAATCCGTAAAAGTTAGGAACATCCTGCACATACAGCAAAACTGCATTCTGAACTACTTACCAGATGGGATCCACTACTTTGTACCAGTTGGTAGGTAAATTTTCTATTCTTGTGGCTTCATAGTCTACATTGTTGTCATCATAGTCCTCAGCAATGATTTCCTCTTCAGTATCTTGTGACAGGAAAAGCCAAACAAAACCAGTCAATTACCAGCAAAAATCAGCTTTGGTGGCTACACTGAAAACATAGTTACTTCACATGTAAGCTGACATCTTACCATGCTCAGACTGTTTCAGGATTCCTCGCTTGGCTAGACGAGCCAGAAGAGCTGGTGGCAGAGGCATCTAGGGAGGCAAAAAGTGAAAAAGAAATACACTGAATGAACATTTGTCAAACCACCATGAATAACACAACATTAATTGAAGTTTATCCTGAGTAAACTGCAACAATGTGTGTCAGTTTTTAAGCCATTGTCACTGTTCATCGTCAAATAAGTTAAGAGGTTTTTATAAGATCAAATGAACCTTTATTAGTCCCACAAGTGGAAATTTGCATTGTTATGGAAGTACAAATGTAAGAGCAGCAGAGAGTGGCAAAACAATAAATAAAAAAATTAAGAGCTACAAGTAAGGGAAAAGTAGATGTTTACAATTAGTGCACAGAAAAAAAATAGACGTGTGTGAGAAATATAACTAATATATAACCCTATACATGTGTCAAATTGCATATATACACAGTAAAGAAAAACACAATATTGCACAGATAAATACTGCACAGAAGAAAACTACTGCACATAAGAGGTTTTCACTAGTCAGTCCATTATGTTTGGATGTGTGTTTGAAATTAAGCCAAAGCAACTGGGAATTCCACCAAGTCTACCAAATCTTACAACAGTAGAATGGCTTACAACGTTGGTGATAGAAACTATAGATACAAAATTGTGAATGCCTCTAAATACCATTTTCTTAGACAAAATAGAAGCCATAGAATACCTTCAAATGTACCACTATTCTGTTATAAATAAGAAAAAGTCACAAGACGTAGGTTTGCTGATTATTTTGGATAGTAAATAAAACGGCATTTGCTTTATTGCTTTGTTTATATGGCAGCATAAACATTTCATATTGAACCACTCTGAGTGGCATTCTTAACATCTCAACGACTGTAACACTTTAGGTTGATGTTCGTTCGTAGATCTTTTAAATATTTAGTCTGATGTGAAGCAATTGCATTTATTTCGTGTCAAAACTTAAAGGTGAAATTAAAGTTGCACCAATACGAGCATTTTCAGCTAGCCATGAGTTAGCTCAATTAGCTTCTCCAGACAAATGTTATCTTAAGATATATTTCAGCTAGATAATTGCGAAGACTAATAAAAGATAAATGTTATACGTATAAAATCTGAGAAAACACCTAAAACGAAAGAATAGGCAACTTTATTTACCTTTAAACAACCACACACATCTACCGTCTCATTCAAAGAGGGAACAGTTTCTCTCGTCGCAGAAAAATTACGTCACATACATTTCACTCCGCCCTTGACACGGCGCTCACCTTTGGGCTAAAAGTTTCTCATTTCATTCCGGCCATAATAGCATTACAGGGTATTTTGTCGAATTAATTTCCAGTGCTGAATTAAATATGATTTGCTATTTTGTCTCTGTTGGATTACAGTTTGTCTTTCAATTGGAAAAACAGAACCACCCCGAACCCGAACAGCAGAGGGCGCAATTAAAACTCGAGCCAGTCGCGTCAAGCTTTGACGTCAGACGTTGATCATGGAGGAATATGCCCGTGAACCTTGGTAAAGTATAACTTGTGTGAAAGCTTTGTTCCTCGGATTATCACGCCAGCAAAAACAAGCAATTTAAGTAGCTACTCCGAAGAAGCGTCCTCCCTTTCCGATCTTGTGTCTGCATCCAGCATCCAGCCCTGTCTTCGGTTAGCGAGCCTAGCTAACAGTGCTCACATCACAGAGCTAACAGTGCGCACAGACACACCCCAGGGTCGAAGTGGGAGACTTGCGTCTAACCTGCTCCATCACAGCTACAGTGGGACTGTTCCACCGAGCAATATTTCCCATTTAGACAGAAAAAATGTAATCCGGGTTTATAAATATGAAAATACATCAGCGACACCATTCTTACAAACTGATGAAAACACGCACATTGAGTTTAACTTGAGTTTATGTTTTGCCTCCTCACTTTTTTGTGTTTGTCATCTTTCTCTTAACCTCCACTCTTTTTTGTTTGATGATTTTTATTTTATTTTGCTATTTTCCTCTTTTCTGTCCTTCACTTTTTTCGTTTTGATCTTTTTTTCTATTTATTTTATCTTATCTTACTTTCTGTCTTTGTGTATTTTCTCAACACCTTTTCTCATTTTGTGTCTGTCTTTTTCTGTCACTGTTTCTCTTTCTGTCCCCACCTTTCCCCAGTCCATGGAGAATAGTAGATGACTGTGGCGGTGCATTCACGATGGGGGCCATCGGTGGGGGAGTGTTTCAGTCCATCAAAGGCTTCAGAAATGCCCCCGTGGTACGTTTTGGTGCTTGTTATAATCTTATTATACTGACTTTTAAGTAATTTCACACATATTATGGATTATGAATAACTGTTTTTCGCAGGGTGTTCGACATCGGTTAAAAGGCAGTGCAAACGCTGTCAGAATTAGAGCACCACAGATTGGTGGTGAGTTTCCCTTTTGTGAATCTTTTTCTCTATTCTTCCACTGCCTCTTTGTTCTGCTTTTGTACAGAGTTACAGTGTCCTTTACAAAGAAGAGCACAGACTGACCTGGATTCTGACAGTGTACCAGTACTTCCCTCTATTGAGTACTACACCCAAAATAACTGTGGTACTACTAATGAATTAGAACTGGCAGGTGTCGGTGTCACACGAATGAGGCCACTCGGTCACTCATTGTGTGAAGAATTCCTCTAATTTCTCTATTTAATTCCTCTAGTATTAGTTAGGTGGGATAGAAGTGAGGATGTTATACAGTAGGTCGCCCTGCTTTCAGTATTGTTTACCCGTTCTGTAGATAGGCTGTGTTAATGCAGTGGTTTAAGCACTTTTCACCTCGATTGGTATCCCGTGGCTCCAGTGCATTTGAGCTAGATTGGATTCCCTTTGGCTTGAATAATGACTTTGATTTCGGTTCATCAGTTATTTCAGCAGTAATGTATGATGAAGCCTATATTGCAATACATATATCACTAAAATAATTGGAATATATATTACATCATGATGCTGGGCCTGGCTGTAAATACTAAAACATTTTTACAATTAAATACATTTTATGGGTATGGTATAGATCTGTGTGTTGTGTTGCTCAGTCTTGAGTTTGTATTTGTATTTTATTATTTTTTTAAATGTTTTACTAACCACACTAATCACCCTTTGTGCTCTGTTGAAGCAACTGTACCAGTAACATTTATAATGCTGTATCTTGCCTTTCTCTGCCCTATAGAAACTGCATTATCAGTATAATCTCATTTAATAATAATTAGGCATTATTTTTTATATTAAAATATTCAGCTAAATGGAAATAAACCATATGGTATATTGTTTTTCATAACGTCTCTGCAGATGCCATACACAAGTTTCTTAAAATTACTGCATTTGTGCTCCTGTTGTTGACTGTTTCTGTGTAACTAGCTAGGTGCCTGGCAAGCTTTTTGTAAAAAGCACATTTAGAGCAATAAGTGCAATAATTGTACTGATCAATTCACTTCTATTTAATCCTGTGCAAGGCACAGTTTCAACCCCATATGTTGGATTAAAACCTCCAGATAAAAATCCATTTTTTCACTATTCCCTGTATTGATTCAGGGTTTAGATTTTAGCTCAGTTTTTTAGACATCAGCGCTGAGTTGGTACATTTGTTGGAATGTTTATCAATGCCCATTGACCCTGTGACTCTTAGCTAAAGCTCTGATCTGTACTGAAATGTGTGACTTGCAGGGAGTTTTGCAGTTTGGGGAGGGCTCTTCTCCACCATAGACTGTGGCTTGGTGAGACTGAGGGGGAAGGAGGACCCCTGGAACTCCATCACCAGTGGAGCCATGACTGGAGCCATTCTGGCAGCACGCAGTAAGTGGTTGGACGCATTAAAATGACACTAGTCACTATTGACAAACTGTAGCTACTAGCAGTACAGGTGGGCCAATTGCAATAGGGCTTGTCGTGTTATTGTTTTTCCAACAGATATTGGATAAGTAGATGCATTTATATCTACATGTATTGTTTTACACTCCTCACAGATAGCTTTTATACCCTAATATAATGTTGAACATTAGAGCTTCACCCTGACAGAGATATAGAAATAGCAAAAGCTAGTATACAGGCAAAATTCATTACCTCAGTTTTATTTTTTTTTATTTTCATATGGAGCCCATAAAATTGTAGTTACATCACTGAACAGATTCAAATCATCACCACTGGTAGATCAAGTGTCATTAGACCAAATCACATTTTTTTTAATAACAGCACTGCTGTGATTATGTCACTAAAAACACTAAGCAAATGTAAAATGCTGGAATAACATCAGAGGCAACTTCATTGCACATTCCCAAGAACATCAGGCTTATTTAAAATTATTCAGCATCCTGCTGTGTGCGGCAGCTGGCTGATCATGTGGTTTAGTTCTTGCTGTTTCTGATTTGCTACAGACAGTCCCTCAGTTTAGTTATAGACCACTAGTTAGGTCTATCACACAGTGCGGTCAAGCTTGGAAGGTGAAGGCCACCTCATGGTTGCTCTAAGACACAAAGCCATCCCACCATAACCAGATATGTTTTTTGGACTAAATGTGTGTGTTTTTTTCCACACTATGTAAAGTGACCTTGGGCACTATATACATGTGAATTATTATTATTACAGGTACCTCAAGCATTGAACTATTAATGCTAGATTCATTTAAGGTGTTTAACGGTCAGAACAGAAGATGCATGTAGAAAAAGTGTCAACAATCTGTGTGTTTTTAGGTTTGATACGGATAAAATGATTAAATTATGAATTATATAAAACCCACATACACTATATTGCCAAAAGTATTCACTCACCCATTAAAATAATTAAATTCAGGTGTTTTTTTGTTTTGTTTGTTTTTCTTTTTTTCTGTAGCCTTTGACACTTTGTGAGATGCTGTTTTATGTAACATGATTTTATAGTATTTGTTTATTTTTTATGTTTTATATATTCTATACAATTTATTCGTACCTACTGTTTATCTTTTATGTTCTTTTATGTTTTTATATATTCTATACTATTTATTTGTAAAGCACTTTGGCCCTCTGTGTTCTCTAAAAGTGCTTAAGAAATAAAGTTGGATTGGATTCCAATCACTTCCATGGACACAGGTGTATAACTTCAACCTAGACATGCAGACTGCTTCTACACACATTTGTGAAAGAATGAGTCGCTCTCAGGAGCTCAGTGAATTCCAGCGTGGTACTGTGATAGGATGCCACATGTACAACAAGTCCAGTTATGAAATTTCCTCACTACTAAATATTCTAAAGTCGACGGTCAGTGATATAAAAAAATTCAAGCAATTGGAATCAACTCCGCCACAAAGTGTACGACCACGTAAAAATTCATAGTACACAGAGGTCGCCAACTTTCTGCCGAGTCAATCACTACAGACGAAAGTTCATGTGGCCTTCAGATTAGCTCAAGTACAAAGTGTAGAGATCTTCATGGAATGGGTTTCTATTGCTGATCAGCTGCATTCAAACGATACATCACCAAGGGCAATGCAAAGCTTCAGATACAGTGGTGTAAAGAGTCGCCACTGGACTCTAGAGTAGTGGAGACACGTTCTCTGGTGTGATGAATCTGATCTCAACACCATAAAACACCTTTGGGATGAATTAGAGCAGAGACCAGTCACCAACATCAGTGTCTGACCTCACAAATGTGCTTCTGGAAAAATGGTCAAAATATCCCCATAAACACACTCCTGAACCTTGTGGAAAACTTGCCCAGAAGAGCTGAAGCTTAGCTGCAACGGGTGCGCTGATGTCATATTAAACCCTGTAGATCAGGGGTGTCAAACTCCAGTCCTGGAGGGCCAGTGTCCTACACAGTTTGATGATTTCCCTGTTCAAACACACCTGGTTCAAATCACCTGTTAATTGCCAGACTGAGTGAGTGTGTTTGAAGAGGGGAAACTACCAAAATGTGCTGGACACCGGCCCTCCAGGACCTGAGTTTGACACCCCTGCTGTAGATTAAGAATGGGGTGTTCATATGTTTAAGAAAGATGAGCAAATGCTTTGGGTAATGTAGTGTATGTGGTTGATATTTGTTTGACACAAAATTGCATTTTATAGTTGGAAAATATTAAGCAATATTGACAACCAATGACTTTATTGGTAATATTTTTTGGCAGTGGTTTTACTGGGATTTTATTTTGTGTTTTTTCAGGTGGGCCTTTGGCTATGGTGGGCTCTGCAATGATGGGGGGGATTCTGCTGGCCCTGATTGAGGGCTTTGGTATCCTTCTTACTCGATATACAGCACAGCAGTTCCAAAACCGTAAGTCTAGTACCACTTAATTTAAAAAGCTGCATGAATGTTCCAGTTGGGTCTGGTCACTAATCAGGGATTCTGCAGAGTCTTAACATTTAAAAATCTGTATTTAAGACTTTAAATGTCATTTTTCATGTTTTTTGCACTAGATCTGAAAAAGGTTAAGATTAATTCTTAAATGTCAACATGTACATGTTTTCAAAATAGTTTATTTGGTAGCTTAGAATTCTCTGATGGGGCGGTGTATATTAGGGGTGGGACACCTTATCGATTTGGCAATATATTGTCGTCATTGCTCTTAGGAGTAGGACAAAATATTAATTTGGCAATATATTGTCATCCTTGCTCATGTGATACAATAATCGATACGTAGACTGCGTAATTTTTCATTAATAAACATTTGCCACCAATTTGACTGGCATCACTACTTCATGTTTCCTCTGGATGGCGCTGCTCAAATGAATATAGGAAACTCAGGGGGGGAAGTTGAAGAGGAAGTTACCAACAGGGAGATGGCAGAGAAAACTAGGCTGATGCCCCAGCCACATTTAAATCTAAAGTCTGGGTTCACTTTGGCTTTTATAACATTGATTGAACAGACCATGGCTCACTTTGTGCCGGCCTGTATCTCTGCATGTTTCTTTCCCGTGCTTGTTGTATAGTGATAAATAAAGCCTACAAGCGAACATGCGTCAACATGAGTAAACGTGTCAACATCGCTGGAGAGCTAATTTGAAAAAGCGTAAAGACTCAGTAATGCAAGGGTGTAGAATTGCAAATCACAACCAATATCGGTCCTCACCAATCATTTTGATCAAACAAGAATACCTAGCGCTCCATAATGTGTGTAGGGGGTTAAACCACGCTCTCTATCCGAGGGCCCGACACTCAAGTTGTGCAAGTTTGATGTAAAGGCCCTAAAGTCACGAGACATTCTCCAGAAAACACATTGGATTATGCAGTATTATTTTCCCAGGGACTCTGTCTAAACCCAACCATCTCTTTACTCTCCTTGAGTGCAGAAGTGAGGAGATAAATGTAAATCATTTATTTTGTAATTCTTTTTTTTAAGTAATTTCTTGTAATTCTCATAAAAATATGTATATATATACATACATACTGTATTACGTTCAGATTCAGTCATGGAAAGCAGTTCTTTGTAAGCGCATGCAATGTGCTATCCGGTTCATTTCATGATCGATAGCTGCCAAATGTGATGAAATGTTTTGTAGCCCTGTGTAGGATGCTGCTGTAGCAGGCTATAGTAAATATTTTGTAAGTTTTAAGTACTTTCCCTGAAAAACGTTGGTTAACAGTGTTCTGGGTTCTACAATATCCAAATAAAACCTACATACATCAGCCATAACATAAACACCACCTAATACTGTGTAGGTCACCCTCATGCTGCTGAAACCAAAGTAGCTCTACTATGGGATTGGAACAGACAGACTAGCCTCCCCACATGCATCAATGAGCCTTGGGTGCTCCTGACCCTGTTGTCATTCCTTGTATGACTTTTGGTAGGTACTAACTTCTAAATACCAGGAACACTCCATGGGACCTGATGTTTTGGAGATTCTCTGACTCCATCATCTATCCATGATAATAAGGCCCCTGTAAATCTGGCTCACACCTTTACCCTTGTTTCCAGCACATCAACTTCACGAACTGATTGTTCACTAGCTGCCTAATATATCCCACCTCCTGACATGTGCGATTGTAATGAAATAACTAGATTGCCAATGTTATTCACTTAACCTGTCATTGTTAATGTGATGGCTGCTCAGTGTTGAATACAGTTTTATCATTTTGTAGGACAGTGACAACTGACAAAAGACATGAGTTTAGCTTTAATAAGCTTCCTTTGGTGCATTTAACAAATTGTGTCTGACTTTTGTTGTTCACACCATGATTGTTGTCTTATAATATTTATTGAACTGTAATATTTATTAAGGCTGTTTAAGCCCAATTAATTAAAATGTGATCAGTTTCTCTCACCATCTCCCTGCAGCAAATCCATTTCTGGAAGACCCTAGTCAGCTTCCTCCTAAAGATGGAAGCCATGGGCAAGGCAATCGTGGCTACGGACAGTACCAGTAGAACTACCTTATCGCCGTGGTGACTGTGACTCTGCAGACGGGGAGAAATGATTATTTATTACCTTCACAATCTGAGGTGCACTCTGGGGACCACTTGCCTCGAGAGGATTTTCACTTTAGCCTCCCTGAAGTCTGCATATATAGTAATTGCTCAGGGGCAGTAATTCATTTATATTATTTATGTATGAGCCGTGATACACATTTTAGTTTGTTCTCAATGATGAGGGAAGTTCCATCAGCCTTTGTATTCTAAGATGCATAATGCATCTTATATTCTTGCATATTATTATTATTATTAGGATGATCATGTATTTAAAGGCACTTCTGAATTTCTATACATGAAATTGATCATTCTTATAGCATCTCAAGTTTATGTTTAATAGGTTTAAAAGGTAATTTGTCTGTTCAGGAAAGTTGTTGAAGCTTACTGAGCAGAAGAGCGAGCATCCCCATGGTTACCGTTGCTTAGATGATGTTTACAGAATAATGCAGTATTACATTGATTATTTAGAGTCTTTTACATAAAATGTAAAATGTTTGTAAGTTATTACACACAGTAAACGCTGTCAGATGACGTTGAGCCACTTTATAGCAATTTTATTCCAAGGACCTTTATGACCTGTAATATTCACTCTCATTTTCACAGCTGAAAGTTTGCTGTTTCAAAATGGTGGTTTCTATTTTACAGTTTTATGGTCTATTCTTGCATCCATTCACTTAAGTATTACTCTCTGTTCTGCCCTCTATTTATCTTTCTCAATAGAAATTAAAAAGAGGAACTGTCTTTGTGTCTTTCAGTAGTGTTGTCGATGTATTTATTTATGGTACACTATGAGAGAATAAATAAAGTATTTGTGGTCAAATTTACTGTATTGTTCATGTATTTGTTAAAGTAGTGGAGCTTAAACACCACTTACAGGCAAAGTGAATAGCACGGACTAGTGATTTCATGACAATTGCGCCTCAGGGGACGAGATATATGAGGCAGCAAGTGAACAGTCAGTTCTTGAAGCTGTTGTGATGGAAGCAGGAAAAATTGGTGAATGAAAGGATCTGATCCACGTTAACAAAGGCCTTATTGTAATAGCTAGATGAGTTCCAGGTAAGCAGTAGTTAGTATGTAGCAAAGGTGATACACAACAGGTGAATCACTGACCGGGTCATGGACACCCAAAGCTCATTAATGCATGTGGAAGTGAAAGCTAGCCTGTCTAGTCTGATCCAGAAGAGGTTGCTCAGAGTTGAGCAAAATATTAATGCTGTCTCTGATAGAAAGGGGGCAGAGCACACTGCGTCACAGCCAATACATATAATGTATTAGTATGTATAAACCTAAAATATTTATATTATAATACGGCACAATGAAGTTTTTATTTACCAAGAAATTTTCATCTGTTTATGTACATACACAGGTTTTGACTAGACTGAAATGTGTGTGAAGAATTTCTTAATTACACAGATTTTAAAAAAAGTTCAGTATTTCCTCCACAATCCAGCCAAATAAAAAGCTAGGATACATAAGGTCAGGATACTGAGTCGTCATTATCGAGAAGATAAGGACATTTGTTTCTGATTTAATAATAAGAGGAAAAGAGAGAAATGATTGAGCAATATAATACGATACAAAAATATTTTTTGCTTTTAAAATACAAGGTGAAATCTTCTAGAACTAATTCAGCCCAATCAGCTGAGCGTATCGCATTGCATGCTGGGTAATGTAGTTCTCTTAGACTGACGAAAATGGTGGACGTTCAGCCTCCGCCTTTGCGAAGCCTGGATGATTTTCTGTGGACCTCGGCCCGATTCTCCGCGCCAGATGTTCGCAATTTAGAGAGATGGAACAACCGCATAATTAACAACCTGCTCTATTACCAGACGAACTATTTTGTATCTGCTTCGGCGTTCCTGCTGCTGGTCGGGTAAGGAAACACTGACGTGTTCGTCCACTGCTGTGTGTGTGTTGTGTTGTCTAGAGGAGGACCTTCAAGACTCAAAAGGATTAATCTGCTTCATACCATAGTTAAAGTTCTAAAATATTATAACCAGCTAGTTAGCATGAGGGGTCTAAGTGTAGACTTTGTTTGTGTGTGTTTTATTCTTTGTACCTCAGTGAAGAACCAGTTGGTCACCTAATGTTCCTTGAACTGTGGTTCTTCTGTGGTTTGGGAAGAGCCTAATACAAAAAGTAGCCATTGCTTCAACTTGTATACAGTGATTGCTTGTTTTTTCTTTAAATTACCTTAAATGACCATATTCTGTCTTTTCTCCCTTTCTGTGAATGCCATCAATTCTCTCCCATCCTCCCCTGAACCCCTTACCTCACACAGGTATTTCCAACCATTGAAGCTCTTACTCGGGGCGACTGTGGTGGTCCTGGTGTTTATGGGCTTTGTGTGGGCTGCTGAGAACAAGGCTGTGGTCAGACGCTTCAGGAGGAACCACCCGTCTATGTGTCTGTTGGGCATCCTGGGTTCCAGCTACTTTCTGCTCTCAGTCCTGGGAGGGGTGGCTGTCTTCATCTTTGGCATCACCTTCCCCATTTTAAGTTAGTATCTCCCTCCACGTCTGCTTTGTTGTGGCGTTCATGTCGATTGCATGTGAAGACTTTAAGCAGGCAGCAAATTGTTCAGGTTGCATGCTGGGCACTGGGCCTAATCTGCTAAGACATGACACATGCTGTGTTTGTTCCATTTTCAGTATGTCTTAGTGGAGGATGTGTCTATGCAAGAAAAAATGCTAATCCAGTCCATTGAAGTTTATAGGTTCAGCCATAACATTAACACCACTTGCAAAATATTGTGCAGTTCCACCTCAGTCACTGTTTCTAGCAGATCCATCATTAATATGTTGTGCAACAGGAGCTCCCTCTAAGACTAGCCTTCACTCCCCACATGCATCAGTGAGCCTCGGGTGCTCATGACGCTATAGCCAGTTCACAAGTTGTCCTTCCTTGGATCATGTTTGCCAGGTACTAACTACAGCATAACTGGAACAATCCAGAAGCCTTGCCCTTTTGGAAATTTCACTGTTCACTTTCCTTTTGGTGATGTTAAAGTTATAGCTAATTGGTTTATCTTGTAATATATTTCCCAAATTCCCTTTGTGCAGTGTTTTCCACTTCTAGACCAGAAGGCTCCCTGCCCTGCACATTTTAATGTTTTTCCCACACCGTCTTCATCTCAATGAGGTTTAGTTCTTGAGCCGATTCGTTGGGTCAGGTGTGTTGAGAGCGGAAAGAACCCTAACATGTATGGACCAGGAGCAGGATTGGGAAACTGCTCTTGAGGGTTAATGCAAAGTTCCACTCTTTCCCTCAGGCATCTATTCACCCGTCCAATATGATAGGTTTTTGAAAACAACTTGTTGACATTGATTGGGAATGGTTTGTCAATGGCAGTTCTGTGGTTTGAGACAATAATTAACTGCACTGCACTGTTGTTTTTCTTTCAGGCATCCTGATCCATGCCTCAGTGAGGCTGAGGAGCCTAAAGAACAAACTGGAAAACAAGCTGGAGAGCATAGGGTTGAAGAGGACACCCATGGGGATACTACTGGAAGCACTAGGTCAAGAGCAAGAAGCAGGGTCATAGTCTATGTCCCCTACTTAAACCTCCAGCAACCTCCTCTGAAACCTGTCATGACCAACAATGTTTCCACAGTGTTGCCAGTGGTTCTCTATATGTGCAGGGCCCAGAGGAGAGGGATATAGGAATGGATTGAACATGGGTTGGGGTGCTTTCACATGAAGTATAATGGACATACAATGAATTTTCATTGAAGGCCAGAAGGATAAGAAAAACTACATGTTACGGTAAGGGTGCACGTCTCTGGTCCTGGAGAGTCAGTGTCCAGCACAGTTTGGTAAGTCTTTTATTCAAACACACTTAGACAAGAACAGTTGAAATAGCCAAGAAATCACCAAACTGCTGGACCTCCAGGACTGGATTTGGGCACCACTGACCTAAAACATAAATTTAAGATGCTTTTACTGTAGCTTTTGGTTTAACACTTGTGATTTTACTGCAGTGGGTCGTGTTAGGAAAACATGAACTTTATTTTACATAGATTGTGAAAGTTTTTTGCCTTATCATGTTTGTTGTTCTTGATACACAGCCACACATGACATGGGTGCCCAGAGTTGGTCCTGGAGGGCCGGTGGCAGTTTCCCTCAATCGCTTACACTTAACCTGGAGGCTTGATCAGAGGAATCACTAAACTGTGCTGAACACCGGCCTTCTAGGACTGGAGCTGGGCACCGCTGGCTTATGCCTATAACTGCCCAGAGTGCATTACTCTTTCACTTCAGTGCAAATATTTAACAATTAACGATGACTGTGTCTGTGCTCTCTCTTCCATTTCTCATAGCCAATACATCCAGTTACCACGTAATGCCAGTCATGTGTTGTATAATGTTTCTCCTGACATTGTCAGTAGTCATGTATGAAATTTCTCTTAACTGTTATAATGAAAACGCTGCACACCTTAAATTTGCTCTCTGTAAATAACTTTGATTTAATATGTTTACATATTTTGATCCTTTGGGATGATCTGAGGTGTTGACAGATTTTCCCCGGGGCTCTTGCTCTGTTTCCAGGCCAGAATGTTGGTCAAATGCCAGACTGATTTTCTTGCCATATATTTGACACAATGTGTTTCTTCAGAATATGTTAATTTTAAAAAGTGTCTGAAACTGTATTACTCTCGAGCACTATCCATTCTTACATTAGTACAGCACCATTATTTTAAAAGGGGAAATCAGTTTTTCAAAGTTTCTGCACAATTCAGTCATTCAGAGTGGTCAAGTGTGATATGATGCATTGTAGAGAAACTTCCTGATTCTGAACTGATAAGCAGCAGTTTGTGATCTTCCGTAATCAGATGTTTTGTTTAGTAGCTAAAGTGACCAACAAACATTTTCTTGCTTTCTATCCTCTCGGGCTTCGTGTTCGCACGTCTGGTTCCCATTTCCACACTTCCTGACTCTAGAAAGTGACACTTCACAATAAAACACTATGAATTATTTTGTTTACATTTTAACTTTTGAATTATTCCAATTCTTTTTAAACCGGATAAATTCCCCTTTTGGCTTTTCTGGACTGATTTTGCTGTAAGGAGATTTTGTGCCTAATTGTTTTCTGTTTTGAAGTCTGCCTAAAGAAAACAAAAGTTTTGTTTTAATTGTGTCATGTATGATGTATTTAAAGTTTACACTACACCTCATGAGTTCATGACTCGGTTGCTGTGATTTTAAATATACTGAACTTTCAGAAATGCGCAGTCTGTGCTTCTGTTTGTGTCCAAGAGGGGGCGCTACTTCATAAATCTGGTACTTGGACGCTGCCATGTTCTGTGTTCATGTGTGTGTTCACTGATAAGATTAACGCCACAGACAGGTGAAGTAAATACCTTTGATTATGTCGTTATTTCATTACTATGACACCTGTGATGGTGGGGGGGATTTATTAGGCAGCAAGTAAAATGTCAGTTCTTGAAGCTGATGTATTGGAAGTAAGTGTAATGATCTGAGCCACGTTGACAAGGCAATAGAGTCAGAGCCTGTCCAAAACACAAGGTCTTTTTGCTCCAGGTATGCAGTAATTAGTACTAGGGCTGTAGCAATTGATCTGTATTGATGCATTGACCAAAATTTTGCATAATTCAATGTATTGATATGACAAACATTCCCTTATTTACTTCATTTTAATGTGTACAGTTTTTTTGCTGAGAAATATTTCACCTTTAATAATAAAATGCTTGGATTATAATCTGATTGCATGTGAGCTCATGGAAATGTAGCAGATTGTGTGAAATATCGTCATATTTCATATATAATGTTTTAACTTATCCTCTTGTAGTGATGTAAATATCCTAACTGACCATTTTAACAAGCTCTGCCTTTCCATTCCAGACAATATCTGTCCTGTTACAACTAGATCAGTACCTGTTTTAAAACCCTCACCATAGATTAATGACACCATCTGCTCCTTAAAACGTTCTTCCCATAAAGCAGAACGCTTATGGATGAAAACTCACTTACAGGTTCATTTAATTTATTTAAAGGATCTTTTGACTTCTTTTAATAATGCTGCTAGGGAAGCAAGGGATGCCTATTTCTCTGACCTGGTCTCCAAAAGCAGAGGAAACCCAAAGTTGCTCTTTAACATCATCATGCCTGCTACACCCGCTGTTCCCATCTCATCTGATTTTCTCGATTTTCTTTCTTTTTTCATTGGAAAAGTTACTCAGATTTTAAATAATATATCTCAATCAGTTGTTTCTCTGTCTATTCCTGTTTCAATCCAACCTGTTATTTCAGATCATTTTATTCCTGTTTTTTTGTCTGAATTAACTAAATTAGTTGACTCTATGAAAATATCATCATGCTGTTTAGATATTTTGCCCGCAACCCGAGGTTTTTAGGTCCATCAGCTCCAGAATACACCATTCAACCGAGACAGCTCTTCTCAGAGTTTCCAATGACATGCGGATGCAAACACTGGACACTGTTCTGTCATACTTATGCTGGATCTGACCTCGGCTTTTAACACAGTTGATGAGCAGATCCTGCTCGATAGTTTGAGGTGCTGGACTGGTGTATCAGGAACAGCATTGGTTTACTTCGTAATTGTCTGGGCACACTTTCTGTGTGACTGCCTCAATTCACAAGTCCTTCTAGGGCCATCTTTAGTTGGGTGTGCCTCAGAGTTCTGTTATGGGGCCCCTATTGTTTCTGTTTACATGCTACCCATACAGCACTTTTTGAACACTTTTAAAAAGATTTCTTACCACTGCTATGCAGATGACATCCAACTGTACATCTCTTTTAAGCCTCATGATGTATCTTAACTAAATGTACTGCAAAAGTACATAGATTTTGTAAGAAGCTGGATGGCAAAAAAAATCCAACTAAATGAAGAAAAAACTCTTGGTCCATTAGCCTATTGTGTGAAATCCTCCATCAGGAACCTCAGGGTGACCTTTGATTCTGATTTTACTCTGGACGGTCACATTCAATCACTGGTTGATTCATGCTTTTATAATTTGTGAAACATTACAAAATTACGAAATATTGTTTCATGGCGAAACTGGAAACTGCTATTTTTGTTTCATCGGGGTTGGATTACTGTAATTCACTGTTCACCTGCCTAAACAAAGCATCAGTGGATCGTCTACAGACTGTACAGAACGCTCCGGCCAGACTGCTGACTAAATCTCCCAAGTTCTGTCATGTCACACCACTTCTCAGTCAGCTTCACTAGCTCCCTATACACTATAGGGTACATTTTAAGGTTTTGGTTTTAACGTATAGGGCTATGAATAATCAAGCACAAGGACCTTTTACAGCTGTACAGTATTGTTCAAAATTATAGCAGTGCAATGTGACTAACCAGAATAATCCAAGTTTTTAGCAAAGGCTCAGCCACTGATCAGCTCCAGGATGATGAAAGACAGTTTGGAGTTACATGGAAGTACTGTGACAGTTAGACGACGTCTGTGAGAAGCTAATCTATTTTCAAGAATCCCCCGCAGAGTCCCTCTCTTAAAAAAGTCATGTGCAGAAGAAGTTACAATTTGCCAAAGAACACATCAACTGGCCTAAAGAGAAAAGGAGGAACATTATGTGGACTGATGAAAGTAAGATTGTTCTTTTTGGGTCCAAGGGCCACAGACAGTTTGTGAGACAATGCCCAAACTTTAAATTCAAGCCACAGTACACAGTGAAGACAGTGAAGCATGGTGGTGCAAGCGTCATGATATGGGCATGTTTCTCCTACTATGGTGTTGGGCCTATTTATCGCATTCCAGAGATCATGGACCAGTTTGCATATGTCAAAATACTTGAAGAGGTCTTAAGAGCGTGCATGTCATGAATGCTGGGTCTTGTTTGTTGTCTGAGAATCTACTGCACCAACTGGTAACTTGTTTGCTATGTAGCAGTAAAAAATATACTAAAAACCTGGATTATTCTGGTTAGTCACATTGCACTGCTATTATTTTGAACAATACTGTATGTCCCTAGCAGATACCTGAGGTCATGTGACCAGGCTGAAATTGAAAAGGCGATAGGGCCTTCACAGCAGTGGCTCCTGGTCTCTGGAACTCTTTCCCCTTGAGTCTGCCGACTACTGTCTCTGTGAAATGTTTTTTTTTTAAGAATTTGAAAGCATATCTTTTAAAACTTGCCTTTAACTGATCTTGTTTACTGTTTAATTGTTTCTGTACAGCACTTTGTGGTGCCTACCTTGAAAAGTGCTTTACAAAAAAAGATTTACTTACTTTATACTGAACCCAGAACCCAGTACTGAACCGAATTGCATCTCTGCACATTTTAAGGTATTGAAAATGATTGAATGGTTGGCTATAATAATCGATGTAGACTCAAATTGTAAGGACATTTACCCCCTAGTTAGTACCTTCTAAAAGTGATCCAAGTAAGGACAACTGGTGAATTGGCCAGAAGATCATGGGCACCCAGGCTCATTGATGCATGTGGGGAGTGTCTTTTCCCGAAGAGGAGCTCCTGTTGCACATAAAGTTGATGCTCGCTGTGATAGAAAGGAGACAGAACACACAATAACCCACAGTCAGAGCTGTTGTGGCTGCATGAGGGGATCTACTCAATATCAGGCAGGTGGTCATAATGTTATGGCTAATTGGGATATATAATTTAACCATGTTTTATTTGCTCATAAAGTACCTCTTAATTTTGCTCTCACATTTTGAAAAATCTTTTTGGTTTATGTTCAGAATGAATCGACAATTTTTTCCAAACCTTCCAAAGGTTTGACTGACCGATATAAAATGTTGTCCTCTCCCCACCTCCCTGTAGAAGATTTCCACATGGTCATCCCTGTTAACCGGCTCAGATGGACTAATCTTATACACAGAGCTTAGCCTGCTACAGGCAGTTGCTACAGAGCCTGAAGAAACCATCTCCACGAGGCAGTGTGCATTACGATTATTCATTACAACTATTCGTTTCTTATGTCCTTCATTCAGTAGCTTTAAATTCTGGTGAACATGTAAATCTATCCTGGCAGCAATGGAGAAACTCTGAAGCCTGGACACCTGTTTGGTTAGTATGGAGTGGAACTGAACAGTTGCGTTTATGGTGCATGGAGAAGAACTAAAGAGCTTCAGTTTGCTCAGCAGCGAGGTGAAGATTTCACGGTGAGGAGGAGTACAGTTGGTCTACTGACAAGGTGACCAAGCTGAAGAAGAAATGGATGCCCCTAAAGGTGAGCTCAATTTGCATACACGTCGTTTATATTATATTATAGTGTTCATGTAAGAAGCTGTTTAAGCCCATATTACATGAAGTAGAACTCCAAAGTATTGAATTCATCAACTTTATGGTGAGCCATGGGCAACCCTACTCTCATAAATCCTTTTCTTAAGAAAAGTTTTGCTGTAAGATACTTCTTCAGCTTCACAGAGTCACATATTGTCGTCAAGGCCTTCAGTGGCCTTCTGCTTTGGAGCTTTCTCAGGTGCGGTGAGGCTGCTGAAGTCTTTCTGAACTAGGTCACATCTGTCCAATCCCATATTAGGCAGTACAGGTATCCAGCTCCTGGCCATATGTCTCCTACACCTGCCAGTCTTTACAACCTATTTCTTTGTATCTTCACTACATCATCTTAAGATATGACTACTATCTAGTCCATGTAATGACTAAGTCAATGGTTCACAACACTAGACTTATTAGTAAGTGTAGTCTGATCTACCTGAACCGCTTGTTTGCTCTGCTTCAGTGATAAATCTAATGACATGACTGACAACAGGAGAATACTAACCTGTGCAGTACAGATGCACAGTGATATTGGTGTAACATCTGCATTGGTATGTTAAGTTGCTTTAAGGAATAATCAGCAGGTGTTCAGATTTGGACAATATTTCAAACCAATGTTTGATGATTCCATTCCATTTGGATATATTGCCACTGACACAACGTGCAGACACACAATAAAGTGAAAAGCTTCAGTTTCATATAACAGTGCAATGGATGAAGGAGTGGACATTAGGCATACATGACCTAGATAGAGATACAGGTTTACACCATAAATGTCAAATATAAGGAGTCTCCAGACACAATATCCTAAATCCCATGATCCAACAAGACCAAGTTTAAGACAAAGATTAAGGTTAATTACTCTAAATGCTAACATTAACACTAAAGGTTAACCCTGCATCAGTCACTACGAAACCAAATCCCTTAATTTCACCCCTTTCATGATCTTAATTCTGTCCTTAATCCGCCCATTAATGAAATTAATGAAAATTAATGGAAATGTGCACAGATTGAGGCTAAATAAAGGGTAAATTGAATTCATGCCTTAAAAATGAGTACTACTTACTACTGTCCTTAATCATCCCTTAATAAAGTAACCGTCTGAATCAACATCCTAATTTTAAGATTAAAAGGTTTTACACTTATGCCTTAAATCTGATTTTCAGGCAACGTTAAGGGATCGGTTTCACAAATTAATTGCCACTAAATTTAAATTAAGGGTCTTGGTGTATTTTTAGGGGTAAATTAAAGTAAATTAAATTAAAGTAAATTAAAGTGTGTGAAACACACTGTGTTTTGTAGTGAGTACCCTTCCATGTCTCATGCATGCATGTTGCAATCCAAATGTCTCATCTTGCATAAATATATAAATTAACAAACTTTCAAAGGTCCACATCAATTTGTATATTTCCAAAAACATTCAACCTGTGTTTTTTTTCCTCATTGAATATTTTTTTATTTGGATAGCACTTTTTACAGCTGACATTCACAAACTTTAACAACCTGTGGGTACCAAGTAAATAAGCAAAAGTATTAACAAATGTGCAAATTTACATGTATGCATTTCTTGTATTCTGGAAGAACCATGCTTTTATCTGCTTAATACAACAGGTCAAATTAGTGCAGTGCTAAGGAAAATGCTGCAGTATAATTTGTGGCTATATGCATTGACACTGTTGTAATCAAACGTTTGTTACTTTATAAAATGTTATTCACTGGACCTGTCAGTCGTTTTAGTGTTATGGCTAATCGATGTATATAGGGCAGTCCAGCTTTGGGTATTTCAAATTGAATTTGACTGTGTTCAAATAAAGCTAATTAAAAAAGTACTAAATTCAGTTACTTTTCTGATTATTATTGTTACACATTAGTATAAAAACTTATGAGTCTTTGAATGTGTTATCCATGCTTGCTTTTAATTGAATCTATGCATTTAACTCTGATCGTTCAGCTGAATGCTCCAGATTCTGTTAAATCTAATCCTAATGATACTGGAATCATATCAGTATCTGCAGGTGGTTTTTGCTTGAAAAAAGTTTAGCAACATTGATTGATATTTCAATATTAACTCAATATGAAATATTTAACATGCAAATATAAATATTTGCCCAAAAAATCTGATTAGGTCACTAAAAATTTAAGGTTTTTGATTTTTGCTTCATTATAGTTATCATTTTCCCTCAAATTTAAATTTGATGTACGTACATCTGTAATTTATTAGAGCACAATAAAGTTAGTGATTCTAAACTGAGAACCGTTCATTACATTACTGGCCTTTTTATTGCTTTTGTAGATGGAGCTGCGGGGGGGCTCGTGGGGGACCTCCACAAGTCAGACACCCTCAACTCGACTGGCTCGGCCGGGGGCCGGAAGAGGGCTGGAGGAGCCAAGAAGCAAATGCAGGCCAACAAGTCTAAACTACGAGCCCCCAGAGCGCTGTGCTGTCTCACCCTCAGCAACCCCATTCGTATGGCCGCCCTTGCCCTAGTGGAGTGGAAATATCCTTCCTCCAGTGTGTGTATGTGTGTTTTTGTGTCTGTATACAATGTTTGTCATATGGGCAGCATATCACAATGTTTCATACAAATAAGCATGGTTTCTTACTCCACTCATAATAACAAGTAGGATATTTCTGTGATCCAGTATCCTTTTAGTGCTGTATGCTGGAGATACTGGAGACATGTGCCTACCACTTTTTGTTAAAGAACATTTCCTTTTCACAACTTTAAGAAAGATCAGTTTATTTTGATCCCATCATTTAAAAATAATCACTCCCAACCCAGGCTAATTTTGCCATCTAAATGAAAATGTAAAAAACATCAACTCCAACACACACACACACACACACACACAGTTTGCCAATGCATTCATATCCCAGCGTAGGTCCCACGACTCTCCAAACCAATCTGATGTCTGTAACCACACAATTCCACAAATGCTGGGAGTCAAAATGCATCCTAACTGTAATCCAACTTACAGTCTCTCAAGACAACTTACTGGAATTTATATTTAGACATTTAAAATCTAATATCAATTTATGACATTTATGTGATTTTATATTCCCAGAACTGTATAATGAATTTTTACAAGACCATTTTCTTACAGTGAAGCTGATAAGTGATGTTTTTAGTGTAAGGATGTGTATGTGAAACAGCTGCTCAGATAAACGTATCACATTTTAAAAGCCTTTGCTAGTACGCAAGTAATATTCCTGTGCAATTTTTGTATCTCGCATATTTGTATCTTACCGTTTTTTCCTTTAATCACTTCTAGCTCAGATTCACTGGATATTTAAGCTCATGTTAACTACAGTGCTAATATTGCTAACGTTTTTTCTTGTTGCCTGTAAAAATATGATCCTTAACCTTAGCGTTTAAGCCCTTCGATATATTCATCTTGTTAGCCATCTTTGCTAACTGCGTTGCTCTTGGTGTGTCAAGACCATTTCCTGAAGATGATTCTAATGCCACCAACCACAATCTGGTAAGTGTCTGCAAATTAATGGTCCTTTACTCTCTATATCGGTCAACAGATACAAGAGCTGCTCCTATTTTCTTTCCGCCCCTGAGACAGATGGTGACTTCTCAGTAGTTCAGACTGAGCCAGCAGTTCAGACTTACTGTAGCTAGCAGTTCAGACTGAGCTAGCAATTAAGATTGAACTAGCAGTTCAGACTGAGCTAGCAGTTCAGACTTACTGTAGCTAGCAGTTCAGACTTACTGTAGCTAGCAGTTCAAACTTATAGTAGCTAGCACTTCACACTGAGCTTGCAGTCTGAATGCTGAAATCTCTGCCATAAAGAAAAAAATACAGTAAATATTTTTGTCATTGTTGTAAAAACATATTAGTTTTTAGTATAAGTAATATCTTAGCTTATCTTAGACTTCTTTGTGCGCTTCCCTCATCACAAAATTTTGCTTCATTGATGCAGGTACTTGAGATCTAAGAAATAATATTTAAATATTTATACTATTAATGCAAATACTATTTTATCCATATGTAGCAGAAGAGAATGAGACAATAGTGACCACTGACTTTTGAGCAGCTGTAATCTTGTTTTAGCAAAGATGAGCAAAAACAATAATTTTTTCATTTGGCTGACAATCACTTGCAACTATGTAGATAGATAGATAGATAGATAGATAGATAGATAGATAGATAGATAGATAGATAGATAGATAGAT
>JBBIGC010000018.1:2770993-2803116 GCA_037576955.1 Lepidarchus adonis | reverse complement strand
ACACACACACACACACACACACACACACACACACACACACACACACACACACACACACACACACACCTATGGGCAAGGTACTACTACTACTACTACTACTAATAATAATAAAATTAATAAATACAATATTAAGAATAATATAAATAATAAAAAAGAACAACAACCAGCCTGAATGACTTTATGTCAATGATATGACTATGCTGAATACTCTCACTTCTCTCTCACACAGTCACTGGGCTGCTTTATCAGATCTGGTCTCTTCTCTACTGAACTCAATGAAGGCCATCTGCTCTCTGCTGCTGTTGCTTTTCCTGTTCCTCATCATCTTTGCTCTGCTGGGTATGCAGCTGTTTGGAGGCAAGTTTAACTTTGATGAGACCCAGATGAAGAGAAGCACCTTTGACACCTTTCCCTCTGCCCTGCTTACTTGCTTTCAGGTAACCACCTCTGTTGCCAGACAACTGCATGACTGTTAACTATTTTAACCTTGTACAACAACACACTGCATTATGTTTATCTGCTTAATTTTACTGCATTGACAGTAACAATAAAACATTTTTATTGATGTAAGAGCCAAATAACACAAGTACTGAATTTTTTTTACAGTTTAACATGTTGTATAAATGTATAAATATTAACTTTAAATAACATGTTTTTAAACAAGTTATTTATACAGTTTATAAAAAGTTCTTTTAATAATGCTTATTTTTGTGTGTTTTTATTTGTGTGCCTTAATTATTGAACTGTATGCATGTATTAACATATTTAATGACATAGGTGTGTACATAATTAATTACATGGGTGTTTAATTTACCTTGTATATTGACTGGTGAATCATGTTTTTACTCTTTTTTTCATACAAATACAAATTTAATTGTGTTAGATAAAAGTTTAGAATCTGCACTTTGTGCCAATGAGTGAATAATATATTGTATATAAAATTATTTTAATATTTGCACACTGAACTGTAAATCTGTGCTGTAGATTCTGACTGGAGAGGACTGGAACTCTGTGATGTATGACGGCATCATGGCGTATGGTGGGCCTGTTTTCCCCAACATGATTGTCAGCATCTACTTTGTAATTCTCTTCGTCTGCGGAAACTGTATTCTTTCACTTGTCTTCCCTGTAATGAAGATTAAATTTATAGTATGTTAACATAAGACATTTTTAATGTAAACTACATTGCATCGTTATAAGTGGCATTTAACCGGAAGCAGACAATAGTTGTATTTATAATGGTGATATGCAGCATCATTTATAAAACCATTTATAAGGCAGAAGCCTTGACTTGTAGTGTTGCCCAGACATCCTGCTGAATGTCTTTTTGGCTATCGCTGTGGATAACTTGGCTGGAAGCGGCAGCAAAAAGAAAAAAGAGTGAGTGCTTTACCACAGTATAACCTCAATAATACCTTTTTCTTTTACCAAACTACAATATCACCTCTTTTCATTATTTGGTTATCTTTTCTACAATTGGTTTTTACTGATAAAGACATATATATATATATATGACAGTTTTAATGTGCTATTATATTAACACTATTAAACACTATTTTTTAATTTCCTAAATATAAATGATGTATAATGTATTAATGATATTGGCAAATGTGTGACCTTAAGATAACTTTAAAACAAATCAATATGTTTTGTTTTTTTTAAAGAGAAACAAAACCAGAAGAGGAGGAGTGGGAGGATGATGAAGATAGGGAGGATGATGAGGCTGGAGTAAGACCTTTTTCTGTTTGTCTCTCTCTGTCTGGCTCCCTACTCCCTACACAGCCTATATAGGGCACTACTTGGGCACAGAAACCAGTAGTCATGTTTCAAAGTGAACAATGCAGTCAAGCTAGGTGAGACCTTGTTACTGTATGTGTAGTAT
Organism: Lepidarchus adonis; assembly: GCA_037576955.1. Lineage (NCBI taxonomy): Eukaryota > Metazoa > Chordata > Actinopteri > Characiformes > Lepidarchidae > Lepidarchus > Lepidarchus adonis. Next base: position 2,801,234 of record JBBIGC010000018.1, on the reverse strand, counting down.
TCAGTGATTCTGAGAAATACATCTTTCCCTTCCATCTTCATAATCACTCATTCAGACCCAAAACTGTTGCACATTGATAATCGACTGAAGCGCAGGCCAAAACCCAATATATTGCCAGATGCTGTTGAGCTCAGTTTGGGTAACATACCTCAGTTGGATGGGTGGCTAAAGAAGACAGCTTATTCCTCCCACCCATTGAACATTGTTTCAGCCCCTCCTGAAGATATTTTACATAATAGCTGCACATTTTGAACTATATAGGGAGTAAGAAAAGGGAATTGAGATCCAGTTTCATTGTTTTTCTATCATGCTATTAACTGTACATATATTTAATCTCAATAATGTTTCCCTGTTTGTTTTCCTTTTTGCTTTCCTGCCCCCTATTGTTCCTCCAGAATGAGGCAGATGACTGGGAAGAGAATGAAGAGCTGAGAGCAATCGAGGGACTTGAGGGTAAATGTAGTCAGGCTTTAGTTTCTGATTCATCTGTAGATACAAATGATGGTTGGTTTTGGGCAACAGTGAAGTTTTAATGTTTCTCACTGCAGCACCTGCGTCTAAACCCTTGAAACACAACTGTAATTGCAATGATGAACATCTAAAGTTGACTATTTAAGAAAAGTTAAAAGTCTCAAAGAGCTTTAAGATGGTGAATAAATCTTCCTCTTCTTTATAAAGAGGAGTCTCTGCCTCGGCCCGCATTCAGCTGGGATCGGCTCCAGCTTCCCCACAACCTGAAATGGATAAAGTGTTTTTGGAAGATAAATGAATGGATGAATAAATTTAAATTTACAGTTTAGTATAGCTATGATAATGATCTCTTTATTTCTTGTTTGAGTATTAATCAGACACTAATTAATGTATCTATCAAAATACCATAGATAATTTTTTTTCTTTTCATTGGATATTTCAAGAATTTTACAAAATGTGATGACATAAGGATGAAAATACAAACAGTTCGGTTGAGTTTGACAGACCATTCCCCCAGAATCATTAGGCCTTAGTTTTGCACTGAAGCTAGGAACGGTATTGTAGGTGCCAAGTAGTGAATGCATATGCACTAATCAGACATAACATCAACACAACCTGCTTAACACTGTGTAGATCCCCCTCATGCAGCTCAAACAACTCTGACTGTGGTGCACTGTGTTTTGAAACCTTTCATGGTCAGCATTCACCTTTTAAACAACAGTAGTTTTTCTCTGGGATTGGACAAAACCTCCAATATAGCCTTCATTCCCACATGCATCAATGAGGCTTGGGTGCTCATGACCATGTTACCAGTTCACCATTTGTCCTTCTTAGGATCACTTTTGGTAGGTACTGAGATAAGACCTGATATTTTGAAGATGCACTGGGTGTAATAAATCACACCCCCTGACAGGTGCCACTGACAGGTTCACTGACACCTGTCAGTGGCCATCATGTTATGGCTGATCAGTATACACCTTTAACATCCACCTTAAAGCATTACTGATTTCACTGATCTTCATTCCTAATTTAACATCATATTTTTACCTTCCACTCTGAAGGTAGCGTTCCAATGAAAGTGGAAAGTTTTCAGCCCAAAGAGAAAATCATTCCCATTCCTGATGGCAGCTCATTCTTTATCCTTGGAAAGAAAAACTGGTAAGAGTCTTCATATGTTTGATCCAGCAGCCAACAGTATTTCTAATAAGGGCAAAAATTAAGAGTTTTTGGTCCTTAAATTTGACCAATGTCTTCATTTCATGTGCTCTCAGCCTTCGTGTGGCCTGCCACAACCTCATTTACCACCCTTACTTCACCAACTTCATCCTCATCTTCATCATCCTCAGCAGTTTCTCTCTGGCTGCAGAGGACCCCATCAAAACTCATTCTGTCCGGAATGTCGTGAGTCAGCTTGTACAAGACATTACAAAAAGCAGATGTTTAGTCTCAGAAGTTTCTTGATGGGAGCATAATTGGGAAATTGAGAGGAGTTTGATAGACTTATATTGAAGAATGATGTTCCACTGTTTTATTTAATAACTTCATGACAGTGCTGTTATCCATCATTTTGTCTTATCTATGTGGGTACATTGTAATTGTAAAAAAAAAGTAATGTACCAAGAAAATAACACAGAATTTATTCTTACTTTCAACCAAGCTATGAGGGTAAAGTGTCTAGCAGGTTATTTAAACTTATATTCCAAGTAGAATAATGCAGTGAAAAGTGACCAAAATTAAAAACCTGTTTGGGTTTTAGGACAGCTGCTTTTTTTTACTTTTTGTGTAGTATTATTCATTTTTATTAATAAAAGTGTTTGTCAAGGTATAGTTTTCTTTTACTTAATAGATACATTAGCCTTAAATTAGAGAAACACATGAACATGTCTTGGCTATACAATTATATTTGGGATAAGGTGGCAGTTTTTCTCTTTCTCTTTTTGCCGTTTTCTAGATGCTGGGCTATGCTGATTACGTCTTCACTACTGTCTTCACCATTGAGATCATTTTGAAGGTAAACTTTCTCACTAAGTTCACAATTAGTGTCTTAATTCTTGCATGAGCAATACTTTAATGTGCATGTGTAATATATACATTAAAGTGCATATAAACTCTTTAGATTGCATATTTGACCAAATAATGAGTAAATGTATTTTAAGATTTTGACATGTAAATCTGATTGATCACACAGTGCTGAAAGTCCTACAGATTCTTGCATTAAGACTTTTGTTCTCTGTTGGTGGTAGATGACCGTCTATGGAGCCTTTCTTCACCCAGGCTCTTTCTGCAGAAACGCTTTCAATCTGCTGGATCTGCTGGTCGTCAGTGTGTCTCTCATCTCTTTTTTTCTGCAGTAAGTGTTGTACGTTCATTCATCTGATCATGACTATCCTTAATAACCCATCCCTCCAGTATCAGTTCGTCTAACAGTCTATACATTCAGCATTAGTACATCCATTTGTTCATTCTATCAGTATCCATTCTTTCATTCAGCATTGATACATATTTCTGTTCATCAATTCTGCATCAATATATCCATCTATCTGATTATCTGGCATCCATCCATCCATATATAAATTCACCATTAATTCCATATATGCATTCTGTTCATTATTTCCACATCAGTACATTTAGCTGTCCATCAATCCAGCATCTATAAATCAATCCATCCATCCTTTTATCCATCCATCACATCCATTGATCAATTTATCTATTCATCCATTGGTCCGTTCATCTGTCCTTCCTTTTCACATTGGAACATTTAGCTGTTCATCAACCAGCATCTATAAATCAATCCATCCATCTTTTTATCCATCCATTCATCAATTTATCCATCCATCCATTGGTCTATCCATCTATTCATCCATCCATCCATCCATCCATTCATTGGTCCATCCATCCATCCATCCATCCATCCATTAATCCATCAATCCATATAGTACATGCCTCTATCCATTAATCCAATATCAATGCATTTATCCATCCATTCAACTGTCTGCCTATTGGCACTTGTGAACTTTTCAAAATGTAATCATATGATTTGTAAACAAGTCACAAGTAAATTATGAAATCTATTTACACTTTTGTCCATGGAGAAAAATAAAACGAATGTAGGATTATCATATAACTTGAAGGTTGATTATTTTCAGTCAATGGGATGACAATCAGGTTTGAGTGGGAGGCCCTGTTTAATTTGAAGAACGGGGATCCAGCAAAGCCTGATCACACATTTTTGAGCCACACAATTATGGATGTGTATCATGGCACAAAAGAGGTGTCTGTGGACCTCAAAAAAAGATGCTCATAAAGCTGGAAAAGACTCTAAAGAGTTTCACAGTCAGCTGAACATCCTTCTATCTGCCCATCCACCCATCTTTCTTCTAGCCAATAATCTATTCCTTTATCTATCATGTGTTTTGCTTTGTGTCAGTTCATTCCTGTAGTTTGTGGTCTGCTGATATTTGCTGTGATTCTTTAGTTCGAGTGCTATTTCTGTGGTGAAGATTCTGAGAGTCCTGCGAGTGCTAAGGCCTCTCCGAGCCATCAACCGAGCAAAGGGATTAAAGGTAAAACAGCTTGTGGTTTTGTTTTATTTTATTTACATTTAATATCACATTTCTCACAACTTTTTCTACCTTTATTATACATACAAAATACAATACTATTGGTAATTTTCATTATCCTAAAATCATGTCAGCCAACATTTGCTTCATTCTGAAGTTTGTCTTTTTAGTATTAAGTTACCATCATACAAACTACATCTAGTCTAATCTCAGATAGACTTTCTAGTGTACACACTTAGCAAGAATGAAATGAAAATTGATTTATGAAGATACATTTGACTATATATATTTATTTATGCTCTTAGTCTTGAGTTTAATTATGCTTGTTTTGGTCTCCAGAGTGTGATCCAGTGTGTGTTTGTGGCCATTCGCACCATCGGCAACATTCTCATTGTTACCACTCTCCTGCAGTTCATGTTTGCTTGTATTGGGGTGCAGCTATTTAAGGTAACTTTAATATCTCACACTCTGGCACATACTTACAAACATTGTAGAAGGACTAATATTGCTACTATTTGCTGTTGCAGGGCCGTTTTTTCCGGTGCACAGATGAGGCAAAACACACCCCGGAAGAGTGCAAGTATGTGTGTGTGTGTGTGTGTGTGTGTGTGTGTGTGTGTATATATATGTATGTATGTGTGTGTTATATATATATATATATATATATGGTGATGTCCTGCTTCAACAGTTCACCTATAACTCACTTTGTGTGTGTGTGTGTGTGTGTGTGTGTTTGCAGGGGCACATTTGTTGTGTATAAGGATGGGGATATGAATCACCCCATGGTGAAGGAGAGATTTTGGGTGAATAGCGACTTCAATTTCGATAACGTACCGATGGGCATGCTTGCTCTGTTCACTGTCTCCACGTTTGAAGGCTGGCCACTGTGAGTTTATGCACCACCCATGATTTCACTTGACTGAATTATTGCAGAAGTTCTACAACGTTTATGAGATCTAAAGAATCATTGTTAAGTCAGAGAATTATATGAAATACCATCTAATCATCGATTCAGAAATGGGCCATTCCGGTGTAATTACATATTCATTTATATTTCAAGGTTTCTGAATATTTGAGACCCCCCCCAAAAAACCCCCCAAAAAAACAACATAATGTCATCTGAAGTTAATACACGCAAGAAATATATTGCAAAACAAAAAACAAAAGTGCCTGTATACTTGTTTCCTCTCAATGTATATGACAGTCATACAATTATAGATGTAGAGTATCATTTCCTAATTAGATGTTCTGGGGATATATTTTATAATCAATATGCTCTTGATCTTTGGGTCCTCAGGTGGCATTGCAATAAAAAGACATGATTCTCTCATGGAAATCCCTTCAAACACCACTATCTTCTTTGGGCCAAAGCTCGTTTAAAATGAACTGAGCTAGGACTTCTGTATTCTGAGATCTGTATTCTAAATATTTTGGAACACTGTTCATTCATCTAAACATGCACAGTTCGTTTTGTCCAACTGCACTGACTCCTGTGCTTTATTTAGCCTTTACTTTGTAATGATGTGCAATGCATTTTATTACCTGCAGGCTTCTGTATAAAGCTATCGATGCCAATGCTCAGAACCGAGGCCCCATCTACAACTACCGTGTAGAGATCTCCATCTTCTTCATCATCTATATCATCATCATTGCCTTCTTCATGATGAACATCTTCGTGGGCTTTGTCATCATCACATTCCGTGAACAGGGAGAGGCAGAGTTTAAAAACTGCGAGTTGAACAAAAATCAAGTCAGTATGAATACTTTAAAATGAGTCTGGTAATGGTTAGAAACAAGGTGCTTAAATAAACTGTATGTAAACAGCTTATTGTAAAGTTTTGGGGTTTGGGGTTCATTTTGTGCAGTATCTTTGAACACCTTGCACATTATAGCTTGTCCTTGGGGTCTTACTCTTTAAATTCTCTCTTTCTCTCTAATTTTCTCTTTCTTTGTCATTTCCTCTTCAGAGACAGTGTGTGTATTATGCTCTGAAAGCTCAACCTATAAAGATCTACATTCCCAAAAACCCATCCCAGTTAAAGTTCTGGAAGATCGTTAATTCCTCTCAGTTTGAGTACATCATGTTTGTTCTCATTCTGCTCAACACACTCACGCTGGCTGTACAGGTGTGTAGCACAGACTCACATTCACTCTTGCACATGTATTGCAGGGCTTTACCAGCATGAACAAAAAAAGTTTGAACACCCAGGTTTGGTTGATTTTTAATATGAAAATTAGTTAATTTCTCAGCAAACTTAAATATGTTATCTTCCGTCTACTTTTGGACAATTTCTATTTCTTTACTTAAGAATTAATAAATAAGTAAATGAAATATAAAATGTGACTTTTGCATAGGTGACATTTTATACTTTTTTCCCCCCAATATGTAGAAAAAAACAATAATTGTGTCTTAATATTTGCAGAAGTGTGTTCTCTGTGGTGGATGTATAATTATTTTTAACTTTTTGACATTATGCCGCACTGTGGAAAAGTCTTACCTAATTAGTAAATATTAGAGTAAAAGTACAGAGTAAAAGTAACATATGTTTATAGTTTATTTCCAGACTCCTCCTCCACCAGCATTTTTAATCAAATCCCACAAAATAAGTAATAGTTGTAATCAAGCCATAGAGTGTTACTCAAACTGAGATGTTAGTCTTTTAAAAAGTTGCTATATTTATTTTACATTTATGCTTAGTTTATTGTATTATAACAATTTTGCACTGTTCTGTATATATTAATCAGCCACAACATTAACACTACTGACAAGTGAAGGAAATAAACTTGTAAGAAGAAATTATGGCATTTGTCAAAGGAGTGTGATATGTGTGATATAAATTAGCAAGCGTAAGGATCTGAACAACTTGGCTAGATGACTGGGTTGGAGCTTAGCAAGTCACTACCAATACCAAGAAAGGTGAACTGATGGCACTAATGTGCTCGAAGAGGTGAAGGGTATAGCTCGTCACATTTGATTCCACCCTAAAGCACAAATTGCTGAAAAAGTCATGATAGAAAGTGTCAGAGCACACAGTGTATTACAACTTTTTGCACATGGGGCTGCAAAGACATAGACTGAGTAGAGTGCCAGTGCTGCCATGCATCACTTACTTGCGTCACTTAATGTGGTGGCAGAGGGCACCAGGATGAAAAGAAGACAAGTCGGCAGAGGCAGAATGATAATATGTTCTGCTAGGGAACCAGGACATTTAAAAACACTTAGATACATAGACATGACACAAAACTCGTTACTTTACAAATGTTACAATTGACACTTAAAAAAAATGCTGATCTGGCACACACTCAGTGCCAGTCAATTGCACAACATTTTATTTATTACACTGCACAGATACTGCACATCTCTGACCTCCCCACTATTTATATATATATATATATATCCATCCCTACTTTGTTTGATCTGTGCTTCTACTGTGTCATACTGTGTCATATTTGTCATATTTGTTTGATTGTAGTATTTTTTTAGCTGGAGCCTCTGTATATTGCACTCTGTATACTGTACTGTATATAGCAGAGATGACAATAAAGTTTACTTTGACTTTGACTTGGGCAGAGAAATGGAATGAGGGACAGGTGCAGACACTGACAAAAAGGCAAAGCAAGGCGGGGCATAGACAAAAACATAGACACCAGACATAGACGAGCATTTGTCACTACAAATCATTTTGCAGTCTAGGCATTTTCAATACTCATATTGTAGACCTGTCTTTTCCTCAACAGCACTACGAGCAGTCTGAACTTTTTAATTTTGTCATGGACATCCTGAACATGATCTTCACAACACTCTTCACCATTGAGATGGTCATCAAACTACTTGCTTTGCGGCCATATGTAAGACAAGCTTAGCTTGTTGTTTAATGTCACATTTGAAATACCTGTTTAATCTCCTATAATGGTTGGTTAGACATGAATAGCAGACGAAGGTTTTTTTATCTATTCATTTTTCCCCCATGTTCTCGTCCTCTCTGTGTTGTAGCACTACTTTATAGATGCCTGGAATTCCTTTGATGCTTTGATAGTGGTGGGGAGTTTAGTGGACATCATGATTGGAGAATTTAGTGTGAGTAATATCTTTCTTTATTTTCTATATTTCTTAATTATGATTCATACTTGATTGTTCCTGTAGCTGGAAGTCGCTTTGGACAAAAGCATTAGGCAAATGAATAACTGTAAATGATTTAGACTTACTTTCCTTTCTCTTCTCTTTTCTCTCTCTGCTATGTGTTTCTGGCATTTATTCAGGGAGGAGGCGACGATGAAGAAGTTAGTAAATGCAATGTCTCTGTTTAATATTAAAAATATATTGAGATTAACTTGACAAAAAAATCATATTTACACAATTTTCCAGACACCACATTTCCAGTTTTTGCGTTTTTTGGTTCAGAACTGTAGCTACAACGCTAACATTGCTAACACAATAGTCAATAGTCACCCAAAATCTTTCCATAAAAACGTCTCCAAAACCTGTCACAATTTTACGTTTTGTAGGAAGCAGGTCCTGTTGTTCAATAACAAGTCTATAGCATTTTTTTGTGGCTCACAGCAAGTCATGTTATGTCCAAAATGATTGTAACGAAGAACGGGATGCAATTTGAACTGATTAAAGGAAATTTTGTTTTCTTGAGAAGAACCGATTGACCTTCAGTGTTAGCAACATTAGCCTTGTAGTTCCAATTCTAAACTAAGGACACATTATTTAGACACTAATGGTGTTTTGGCTGAGTGACCATATTTGTTGTAAGTGAAAAATTGTGTGAACTAAATTTTTCACTCAACTATCGCTTAAATCATTAGCCTGAACTGGACTGAACATGGTATTTGGCTAAAAGTAATACTTGTTGCTGTTCTATACTACATTCAAATATAAGCTGTTGCAAATATGTGCATCATGTACATGTGTGTGTTTTTGTGTATTTGATCCATTTATGCTCTCTCTCTTTCATAGGGGAAGGGGGATGGAGAGAGTTCTAAGGTGTCCATTACTTTCTTCCGTCTCTTCCGAGTCATGCGATTGGTCAAGCTGCTCAGCAAGGGGGAGGGCATTCGCACTCTTCTGTGGACTTTTGTTAAATCACTGCAGGTCTGATTCAGTTGTCAGTATACTATAGGGGGCAGATGCATTCTGACTGCCATTCAGTAGTCCCCCATCTTCCCAAAAACTTTAACTCTTGCACATTTTTGAAGCCACATTTCTTTTACTTTTTTTCTCTCTCCTTAGGCCTTACCTTATGTCGGTCTTCTCATCGCTATGATTTTCTTCATCTATGGTGTGATTGGGATGCAGGCATGTTTATCTTTGTCTTCACATCTTTGTCTTTTTCTATTCTCCCCCATTTCCTTATATATCTGAGTTTTTCCATGACTGAAGTTCATGTCCTTTTAATGCTCATTCCCCTGTGTTACAGACGTTTGGAAAGATTGCTATAGACGACAACACAGAGCTCAATCGCAACAACAACTTCCAGACTTTCTTCATGGCAGTGCTGCTGCTCTTCAGGTGAGAATGAGCAGTTCTGCTGAATAAGGAAAACTGTTATTACTGTTGGTTTCTACACAAATGCAAAAAAACATCAAACTGTCCTCCTGTTATTTGTAGTTGTTATTAATTATTATTTGCTTATGAATTAACGGTAAACCTTTTGGTTATTGTGTACAGTATATTAGTTTCATAGTTAACAAATGCTGTAAAATAGTTGTATTAAAATCTGCCTGACTCAGACAAGCTTTCTTGATATATCTGAAATACACACGTATGGTTTCACATATGTACACACACCTGTGACCCGCTCACATCCACTGATTTCTGTATTAATACTTTAGTACTTTGCTGCTGTGAATGGTGTTATCTTCAACTGTTGTGCTGCTCACATGAGCCACCTGCAAACAACTTTTGATTGAACTGATTTAAACAAGTTTAAAGGTTGTGAACTGAAATACATTTACTGCAGTAGACAATGATGGGTGATATATACTTATTCTCCTACAGCAGTTCATGATTCCAAGGCAGTGGTAACAAACTGTAAACAAACAAAAAATAATAGTTACTCCTGATTATTATTATTATTATTATTATTATTATTATTATTATTATTATTATTATTATTATTATTATTATTATTATTAATAATAATAATAATAATAATACTAATAATAATACTAATAATACTAATAATAATAATAGAACTGCATAATAATAATAATAATAATAATAATAATAATAATAATAATAATAAGAACAACAACAACAACAACAATAATATCTACTTTTAATATAGTACTTGGCAGAAGCTTTTTTAATGACTATATTTTGAATTTAATAGACCTTATTGTTATGCCATCATGAAAGTTCTCTTTGGTCTCACCATTAAACACATATATCACAATTCACTCATTCCATTAAAATACATAATAACATGTCATATAAACACATTTGCAAACATACTGTATAAGCCCCACTGCTCCCCCATGTTTGACCATTGGTGTATTTTGTTGATCTGTGCCTGACAATGTAACACAGCCTTTGGTTATAACTGGATAGTAATTCTATTGATAAATAAGTAAAACAATAAGACTAGAGCTTAAAATGGTATTGATGCACTTACTGACATTGGCACTTTTTCTTATTTAGATGTGCAACAGGGGAGCAATGGCAGGAGATTATGCTGGCAGCATTGCCTGGGCGACGGTGTGACCCTGAATCAGACTTTGAGCATGGAGAGGAGTATAGCTGTGGTAGTAACCTTGCCTACGTCTATTTCATCAGCTTTTTCGCTCTCTGCGCTTTTCTGGTGAGTGACAGAGGGAGAGGGAGATTTTTTCTGCTAATTATTGAGAGTAAGTCAATTAAATGAAGAATGGAGGGATTCTGAGATATTTCATTTAAAGGACAAATCAATTAATGTAACATAGTTTGCTTTCTTGAAATAAGATTTTGTAAATATGTTACAATTTCACAAGACTTTTTAGTCTATATAACTGTCTGTATCTTTACCTTGGCAGATCATTAACTTGTTCATTGCTGTCATCATGGACAACTTTGAGTATCTGACCAGAGACTGGACTGTTCTGGGAACTCACCATCTAGACGAGTTCAAGAGAGTATGGTCTGACTATGATCCAGAAGCCACGTATGGGAAACTTTTTCAACAATCCTTACATGACAACATATTCATTTGCCACCATAAAACTACAGCACAAGCATGAAATAAAATCAGAAAGGTGCACCAAATAATTTTTTTGTATATTTGGTTACAGGGGACGAATTAAGCACTTGGAGGTTGTGACCATGTTGCGCAGAATTCAGCCACCACTGGGCTTTGGCAAACTCTGTCCTCATCGGGTGGCCTGCAGGGTAAACAATATTACTTAAGAACAGCTTTACAGTGGTACACAGTGGTTTCTGTATTTCTGCATATACAGTATATGACCTATACATCAGATTTTCAGGCAAATGTGTGGCTCTAGGATTAGCCGTTAATTTGAACATGAAATTAGAGTAAGGTGTTTTCTGACAATGGGATGAAAACTGAGTATGAATAGGCACCAAGCGAAGATCAAAATCTCATCTTCAAAACATGTCTGTCAAAGTGTATCATGGCACAAATAAAGGAGACTTCCAAGAACCTCAAAAAGTGAGTTGTTGATGCTCATCAGGGTAGATTAAAAAAGAAAAAAACACCAAAAAGAACATTTCTGCCTATTTACAGTTTGCTGAAGACCATGTGAACAAGTCAGAAAAATGTGGGGAAATATCTTGTGAAGGGATAATACCAAGATTAAATCTTTTAAACTAGTCCAAGTCCAATGTCTGGAGAAGGAAATTGCATTTAGCATAGGAACCTTATCTGTAAACTGTGGTGGTAAAACAGTTTGGGCCTGTCATCATTAATGGTACAATGTATTTTAAATTATAACAGCAAATTCTTTCGAAAAATATTACAGGATCTGTCCATGAATTAAATCTCAGTAGAAAGTGGAGCATGTAATAGAACAACAACACAAATCATTCTGTCGAAGAATAGTTGAAGAAAAATAAAGTCTGTGTTTTGTAATGGCCCAGTGAAAGTCCTAACCATAACTCTAATAGAAATGTTAGGAAGGGTGGCAGTTCATGTGAGGAAACTCACCAAAATCCCAGAGTTGAAGGTGTTTGGCACATAGGGATGGGCTACAATTGCTTCAAGTCGATCTCCTGGGCTGGTCAGCAGTTAACTGGAAACTATTATTGCTGCACAAGGGAGTCACACCCAAGTTAGAAGCAAAGGTTCACATACTTTTGCCACTTACAGATATGTAATACTGAATTACAACAAACAAACAAACAAATAAGTGGGAATAATATTTTGGTCTTATTTATTTATTCTCTTTACCAACTTTTATGACTATGAAAATCATATTTATGCATAAAAATATACATTTTTAAGTGATTTTATAGCACTTTATAAATACACAATATATGATAACATTATGAAGTAAAAGTACAGCTTTTTAAATAGAGGTTTGAGTCTGTTTTACAAGAGACCCAACAAACAGCTGACACATTCACTCTGTCAACAGTATTTAACTCTCGGTGTCCTCTTCCTGCCTCAGAAATCCTATTAGAATCTCTGTCTCACTCTCTCTCTCCCCCCATCCCATAATTCCCACAGAGACTGGTTGCTATGAACGTGCCACTACATCCTGATGGAACAGTGTCCTTCAATGCTACCTTGTTCGCTCTTGTTAGGAATTCACTCAAGATTAAAACTGAAGGTCAGCAAGCATAGTGGCATGTACACACATATTCATGCCCATACACACACACATACACTTTGATTGCATTCATTCATGTAGACGCAACAGCTCACCTTTGCCCTGCACATAAAAATGATATTAAATCATGCACATCAACAATGAAAACGAACATATTTAAATAAATGTTACACACGTGGCAACTACACATCAGGCACATTAAACATTAAAGCAGATCATCAGCCAAATAACCTTGGCTTTATGTGACTTCTTTAACTGCATAATTGAATTTGTAATGCTTGGTTTCCCTCAGGACCGATTGACAAGGAGAATGAAGAGCTAAGAGCCATTATTAAGAAGATTTGGAAGCGCACCAAGCCTAAGCTCTTAGATGAGGTCATACCGCCCCCTGCAGGTAAAAGAAAAACTACATTTCCCAATGTGTATTAGTTCAGTAACTTTGTTCACATTGTAAAGGCCTCTGAATCTGGATGTAGAAGTGAAGTGAAATTGACTAATTGTCATTGTATGCAATCATAGTGCACGGAAATGTTACCTCTGCATTTAACCTATCACACATGCACATGTGGAGCATCGGACAACTATCAACTATATTTAACATTACTAAATGTCTGAATGCCTTTTTCACTCTTGGACATACTAAATGTAAGATTATGGCTAAAGACTGGGCTTAAACAAGTCACTGTGTCTATTTAATTAATCAGATTCAGTGGTTCTGTGGTCAGAAATTAATTTTCAGCAACAGAAATTTAATTATTATATTTTAAAAACATTTTAGATCCTATATTAAAGCTTTAGTGCATTGAATTTGTTCCTAGAAATTGAAATTTCAGCAGGCCTGTATTTCTCCATTTGACTGTGTATATTTTGTCATCACTCTTTTCTAGGAGAGGAGGTGACTGCTGGAAAGTTCTACGCCAGTTTCCTCATCCAGGATTACTTCAAGAAGTACCGTAAGAGGAAGGAGAAAGAGAAGAAGAAGAAGGGCAAGGACAAGTCAGCGTCACTACAGGTGCACAGTTAACCTATGGGTGTTCCGTCTGCGCAGTGTGTTTATTATAGTTCATTCATAAAGCTTCACCACCAACATAATAAACTCTGGGTCAAACAGAGTCTGGTCAAAGCACATGTCGCCAAACTGGATGCAGGATACTGTGTCAGTGTAACATAGTGTAACAAAGTCTTGTAGCACTATGTGTCCTGCTCTTTACGTGTCCACTCTGGTGGTGCTGGTGCAGGCCGGCCTGCGGACCCTACAGGACCTGGCTCCAGAGATGCGTCTGGCCATGGCGATGGAAGACGGGCAGGAGGATGGGTATGAGGGAGATTTGATGGAAGAGGAGGAGTTCTTTAGGGTGAGTTACATTTTTCAGTGCTTACATTTTCTCTGGTGTTTAAATTAATTGGCATAAAAAGTTTACATAATGTCTCAGATTCGTTCCAATAAACTGATATATGATCTTAATCCATGTATGTCTTTCTTTGACTGTCAAAAATATTTTTCCAGAAAAATGTTTGCCAATGTATATATTTTCCTTTTTTCGTTCATTAGAAAATGAAACAATAAATAAATATAATAAACAGTAGTACTAGCAAGAGTTACAACATCAAAACAATTTTTTTAGCGCATACATCATTTTATCTCACCTGGAATATCTCCTGTACAAGCCACTGATTTTGAGCCAGTTAAGCCAGTTTCTAGTAAAAGCCTTTTCTCTGGTAATTATAAATACTCTACTAATTTTCCATCCATCTTCAGTACAACCATGGAAATTTTACCCAGGTACATACTTTTTTGTACAAAATTTTTGAAATTATGCAGTGGAATGGACTCTTTCCCAAAACTGAGCTAAAGTTCTGGTTGAGCCATACTCATGCTATCAGTATGATTAGCATGCTCAGGCTGTGCAGTTTTTTTTCCAAACCAAGAACCCCCATTTCTATAGGTGGCCAGAGTACGACCCAAAGGCTTTAACCACTTCACCAACCATCATGCCTTCAAGACATAAACGCTATATGCTAACAAGCACACACCATTTACTTGCTGTGTTTTTATTTCCACCTCTTTTTAGCATAGGGCTCCTATACCTGACTGTAACCCACTCATACCTGCACTCATGTTTTTTTCCATTTTTTATTGCTTGTCCCTGAATTTGGGTCCCATTCTGATTCTTACAAAAATATTGTTGAAATACAAAAGATCCTTTTTTCTTTATATTTTTTCCAAAATGTGATATTGAGTCTTGACATCACAACTAAGGAGATAAAAATGGATGGAGTTGGCACTATTCCCAAGCTAGTACTATTTTGTGTATGCTAGTTCCTCCAGAGCAAGGTTTATCTCTATTATCTTGTGGTATTGGACAAAGAAAACACATTAATTTGTATTAAAATGTTTTGAAATGCAGGTGTCCTAATTTTTGGTGCGTGATTAATATTGAATTTAGCCATAATGACAGTATCACAACAACATTAAGATATTATGTAAAGTCCTGCAATTCCTTCTGACTGCCCACAGAGTGACAGCGTTTTCAGTGATGCGCCTTCCATGTCCACCCCAGGGGGCACACCTTTGCCCCCACACCTGGAAGAGGTGATGGTCAGCATCGAGCAGATGCCCAGAATCCTCGACGGGACCCTGAGGCTGGAAGAGGCTCTGGACGACTCCCGACCAGCCTCTGCTCTCTCTGATAATGAGGTGGTGATGAAGCAGCCTCTGAGGCGCTCACCCCTGCCCAGAAGGTGGGCCGTCAGTCACCACAAACTCAACTCAATCTGGGCACTAAATACCAGCTCAAGGCAAGCACAGTAAATATGAGGACAAACGAGCAAGCAGAAGAGGCTAGTGTTCAGAATTAGCTGCTGCTAACTCTAATTAGCATCATTTTGCTTCACAAATATGTTAGCCTAAAATGCTAATGTTGCTAATAAGTCATGAAAACTGGTGTGAAACAGTTAGTATGAGCAGATGAGATCATACTAGCAGATCTTCACTGGTTTAAGTTGCTTCATAGTGAGGTTGGCATTTTGGGTGATGTATTTCTTTAAAGCTGTGATTTCTCACTGAGAGCTCCAGTACTGGAGAGTCATTTTTAGAGTAAAATACAGATTCAGTTCTATCATTTGCAACATTTGACCTTTTAAAAGATCGGAACACTCTCTGACTCTCAGATACATGATCACATTACAGCTTTAAGATCTTTTAAAGTAAAACCTAACCAGATAGTTTATTTAGGGCAAGTTTATGTAAAATTCTATGAAGCTGCAATAGGTAGCTACAGTGGTGCTTGGAAGTTTCTAGACATTTTCTATATGTTTACATGAATATGATCTAAAACATCATATGATTTTCAAATAATTTTCAAAGTAAGAAGATGTGAATGTTCTGGAATGGCCAAGTCAAAGTCCAGACCTTAATCATGTTGTGGAAAGACCTAAAGCAAGATTTTCAAGTGAGGAAACCCACCAACATCCAAGAATGGACTGAATTCAATATTTAGCTATTGTTTAGCTACAGTTATTGCTGCAAAAGGTGGTCACACCACAGACTGAAAGCACAGGATAACTTACTTTTGCCATTTACAGATATATCTCTGGATCATTTTTTCTAAAAATGATAAATAATTACATTTGATCATTTATTTATGTTGTAATTGTCTGTGTAACTAGTCTTTCTTCCTCTACTTTTAGGACTTGTTAGAAAATCACATGATATTTTGGTCACATTCATATAAAAATATAGAACATTTTAAAGGGTTCAAAATTTCAAGCACCAGTGTATATCCGGCAGAGTAATGCAGTGCTTGCACAGGATGCTTTGAGATCTGCTATTTAGATACTAATAGAATCTTGTATGTTAGCATGTTGGGCTACATGCATGAGGAAATGTTGGTTGGGACATTTGTGAAGGAAGACAGAAAATATGAGAGCATATGCACACTGTTCAGATTACATTCAAGATATGAGGGGATTCATACACTACCATTCTACTAAAATGCCACTATTCATTTTTGTGTTGCTGGGAAAGTTTTATTTTTTAATAAAAAAAAGTGCACATTTAAAGAATTTATCTTGAAATAAAGATGCCTTGAAATGAATGAGCAGAATCAGGCACATGTTAGATGAAGTTAGTTATACTTATGCTCATGACATTTTCTTACTTAAGCTGGTTATGTATTGTGATAATAATGTAAACATTTACTGTACATCTTGAACAGAAGCCTTTGTTGAACATTTTTGGGCTATTTTTGTTACTGTTTTTAACATACAAGCAAATGACTACTGTATTGGTTGGCTAAGCTGAATCGTGCTTCCTAAAAAAGGGGAGCAAGCAGAAACACTCCTCGTTGCTTTAATGCAGGGGTGGGCAGCTCCAGTCCAGGAGGGCAGCAGAGACTGATGAACTCCCTCCTCAAACACACCTGGTTTAACTCACCTGTTTGAGGAGGGAAGCTACAAAACTGCGCTGGAAACCAGCCCTCCAGGACCTGAATTGCCCACCCCTGCTTTTTGTAATAAATGAACAGTTAAATGACTATCAGCTGAACTTATGAATATAGGTCTATTAATATGCTGGCATAAGTGACATAACCAAAGCACTACAATAAATATGAGCATATACAGACATATGGAAACATTTGGGCACCCCTAGTCAAATGACATGTTTTGTTGAGTATAAGTAAGTACACCCCCTCTACAGAGAACACATCTATGCACATTTTAAGGCAGAATTTCCACTGACTGCCTCATACAAATGTATGTTGCCTTTACAGAGGGTTCTATGACTCGTAACAGTAGTACTATAAAGAAACATATTTATTTTCATGTTAACCAGCTTATTCCAAGTTTTACCATGGTTCTTTGAATTATCAAAATTATGTTATATATTATTATATATTATTATATTAATTAGCACTTGGTGTGTAACCAACAGCCAGTACAATAACCAGTGGATATTTTTTCTGTTCTCTCAGTTGACATTTATTCATGCACTTTTATTTTTGTATATACTGTATTTTTGTTTATATAATTTTACATTATAATTGTATCTCAAAACTTTTTTCACATAATTCAGCAACTGCTTTCACATAATTTTAGCTTCTTTAAAAGGGACTTTCTTGTCAGCAGAGAAAAGAGTGAAATATTATTGTCCATAGTGATTGATTTTATGATGCAGATTTGAGTTCAGGTTTTAAAAAATGTGAAATATCTATATTTATAATGTTTTAAATCTTAGTAGAACGTCTAATTCAAACTCTATTCAAGCATCTACTGAAATGTGTAAAATAGCCACATTTTATTTTACAATTATTTAAACACAGTGAGACATCATTTATTCGTGTGTACCCCACCTTTCATTTCTGAATTTTATCTAAAGGAGTCTTCCTATAATCCACAGATATATCCCCCTCATTTCCAGGAGGGCTTCAGCTCTGCAGAGATGAACGTTTTCCCTCTAATGACAGCTTGAACTGTTCTGAACTAGAGTCTGAACTAACCTCTGTTCTTTAGGCCTCCCAGTGCAGAGCTCATACCTCCTCCAGATGCAGCAATACATGGTGGTGTAGGTGCAGTAGGAGGTGTAGGGGAGGTTACAGGAAGAGAAGCAGCATTGACGAGTGTGGTGGACCAAAGTCAAGTGCACATCACCACGGAGACTGAGAGTACAGTGTCACATGACAGGTAAGGAAAGGTGTCAGTCAGAGATCCACCATTGTAATGTTGTGAAAGATATCCCTGAACACACACAAAAGCCATTGTCAGGGACCTACATGAAAGCCCATGGCCAGAAGAGATCCTTGAACATGCGCACCATCTGAACGTGTGGTCCTCACCAAGCCAACATTGCATCCCAGAACAAAACTGAGGACGCCTCCTGAAACCAGAAGGAGTGGGATGCAGCTACAGAGATGTGTGCATGCTAGAACCCAGCTTGCCAGCCTGCTGGGAATTTTATGACTGAGACTCTAGAATCCAAAACCAAATTACAGAAGGGAACTGGTAGTAGTAGCAGCTGTGCCAACCAGAAAAGACTGGAAGAAGTCCACACAGATGGCCGGGAGCAACCACGCTGATATAGCAGCCGACTCAGCTGATTCATATCAGTGTTGATTTCTCCTGAGCAGCACCCGCTCCCATCGCCCGCACCACAACCTTGGGGAGGAGCACCTTCCTGTCAGCCAGCGAGGGGAAACCACGCCTCCCCAAACGGGTGCTCAATGAATGTACATGGAATAATCTAATTCAACTTAATAAGAAGGGTTTTAAGAAGAAACTTGCCACCATAGTAACATTAGCTTGCTTAGGAGCATGACAAAAAGAGTGACCTGTTATATGCAAAAATAATAAATAATTACAAATATAAGAAAAACTATTTCTGAACCTGTTCCCCAATCTATAGACAGTTATTGCCAATCATATTTCTGACCTGGTGCCAACTAACGTAAATAGTTGCAAAATGTTCCTCTAGCTGATACCAATTATTTTTCCATCCCTCTGTTTTCCCGTTCAACTTTTAAGACATATTGCTGCCATTACATTACAATGAGCTAATATCTTTCACATAACAGTAATATGTTTTCTATGTTCTATAGTGAATACAATATGGGTTTATAAGATGTGTTTTGCATTCTGTTTTATTAACCTTTTACATTTCTACCAATTTCTGGATTTGGTGTGGTTATTACATTTCCAGAAAACTTGGCATATTTTCCAGAAAACAATAAAAAAAAATGTGATACAGTGGGTAAAAAACATATTGAACATGTGACCAATTTTCTAAGTAAATATACTTTTAAAGGTGCTATTGACAGAAAACTCTCACCAAATGTCGGTAACAACACATCCAATGCACACATGCAAAGAAATCAAACCATAGATGTCCATACATTAAGTTATGTGTAAAATGTTAAAATGTAAAAGTTATGTTATGTATTTTCAGTTTACAGTTTTGATCTGATCTGTTTAAATTTAGAATTTTAATACATTTGAATCTGATGGTAGCAACACACTTAACCAAAGTTGGGACAGAAGCATTTTTGCCTTTGTGTCACATCACCTTTACTTTTTTTGGAACTAAGGAGACTAATTGTAAAGTGTTTTGTGATTTGAAATTTCTGATTTTGGTTC
The DNA here is from genome assembly GCA_037576955.1 of Lepidarchus adonis. Classification (NCBI taxonomy): domain Eukaryota; kingdom Metazoa; phylum Chordata; class Actinopteri; order Characiformes; family Lepidarchidae; genus Lepidarchus; species Lepidarchus adonis. The sequence continues at coordinate 2,781,306 of JBBIGC010000018.1, read as the reverse complement.
TATAGGCAGTGGTGTCCAGAAGCCCTGGCTCAAGGTCACACCGCACCCTCTCCAGTCCCCAATGTTTCTAATGGCAGCGTTGCCCAAGAACAGCCTGGTAATGTCACCATAGCAACCAGCAGTTACCAACCAAGCGACCAGCCTCCAAAAATCTATAATGGGAACACTTACCCTGTGAACGACTCTAGCGGGAACACTTATCCTGTGAACAGCTACAACGGGAACACTTACCCTGTGAACAGCTCCAACGGGAACACTTACCCTGTGAACAGCTCCAACGGGAACACTTACCCTGTGAACAGCTCCAACGGGAACACTCACCCAGTGCATGGCGCTAATGGTAACACTCACCCAGTGCATGGCGCTAATGGTAACACTCAACCTGTGCATGGCTCTAACGGTAACTCTCAACCAGTGCATGGCCATAATGGTAACACTCACCCTGTGCATGGCGCTAATGGTAACACTCACCCTGTGATCAGCTACAACGGTAACTCTCAACCTGTGCATGGCTCCAGTGGTAATACTCAACCTGTGATCAGCTACAACGGTAACTCTCAACCTGTGCATGGCCCCAGTGGTAATACTCAACCTGTGATCAGCTACAACGGTAACTCTCAACCTGTGCATGGCTCCAGTGGTAACACTCATCCTGTGATCAGCTGCGACGGTAACTATCAACCTGTGCATGGCTCCAGTGGTAATACTCAACCTGTGATCAGCTACGACGGTAACTCTCAACCTGTGCATGGCTACAATGGGAACACTTACCAAAACAGTGCTTATTCTGGGAATGGCTACTCCAGCAATGGTTGCAGTTTATACAGCACTAACAGTTACAATGGCAATGGACAAAATGGTAAAGGCTACCCAACTCAACGGCGCCTCCTTCCTCCGACTCCTTCAGGTGAAAAAGCCCTTACATCTTCCCACAGTGTATCATTATAACTGATTCAATTGTTGTAAAATATCACCTCCCACACATAGCAGCTAATTAAATGATTAATTAATTACCTATTTCAATTACTTACCATGTATTTGACCATGTTAGGTCGGAAGCCAAATTTCACTATACAGTGTTTAAGGAGACAGGACAGCATTGATGACATGCCCATCCCTGGCACTTACCAGCAAAACTCCCCTCCCTGCAGAGCACAATTACAGGTAATGCTTTAACACTCAAGATGTGTTTTTTTCTACACATAAACAGTTAAAAGTACAATGTGTAGTAAAATATGCCCGTGAACACTTTAATGACTGTGTCATTGTAGGATTACAGGAAAAAAGAAATATACACACTGAGCCAACTGTAGAAAGAGTTGTAGGGAGAATAGAGAAAAGCCTAACAATAGCAATTGTATTTACATATACAATATATATATAATAGCAGCAGCATTCTGCAACTTTGATCACTCTCTGCAGGCCTTTATGGTCTTGTACAGAGCAATTTCCAAACCAAGTTGTGGTGCTCATGGTTAGAATGCTCTCAACATCAACTGTGTAGAAGATTCTTAGGATCATGTGTGTAGGAGTGCTGTTGCTACCTGCTGTAGTCAACTATCAGCTTCTTGGTTTTGCAGTCGTTCAAATGAAGGCCTGGCACCACTTTTTCCTTCATGTAGACTGACTCATTGTTCTTAGAAATGAGGTGGAGTACTACTTTGCCATCTGCAAACTTAACTATGGAGTTAGAGCTGAGTGACTACGCAGTTGTAAGTGTAGATTGAATACAGAATGGGGCTCAAAACACATCCCTGAGGAGCTCCAATGCTGAGGGTAATGGAGCTAAACATACAGCTCTCACCAACTCAGGTTTGGTCCATGAATAAGTTCACACCTGCAGAATTATTTTTTTTAATGGCAATACCAGAATTTATTTTACATACACAGATCAGCAACATTAACACTACTGATGCGTGAAGTGAATAAAAGTGAATCTTGTAATTACATTGCAATGGCACAAATCAGAGCTGTTTCAGCAGCATGAGGGGAACCTACATAATATTAGGCTGTTGGTGTGAATGTAATTGCTAAATATTATATATGATTATTCAAAATGCTCAAAATTTTTCTGCTGTAATCTGTCATTTGCACTGCAAATACTATACAGCCCTGCAATCCTGCCCTATTAACTTTGACCCCATCCCGCATGCAGACGCAGAACAGTTACGACTCTCGGCGCAGCAGCGTGTGTTCAGCAGCTTCATCAGCCTCCTGGGCGAACAACCAGGCACGAAAGGGTCGCCTCCTTTATGCTCCACTCATCCTTGTGGATGAGGTGGGGGGCACTCAGCCCACATGGGGTGATGCTACCAGCAGCACCAGCCTGCCCGCCTCCGCCAGGGCTGGGTGGAATGCAGGCCAGGGCATCCCCATGTCCCAACAGCAGCAGCAGCGAACATACACCTCCCTGAGGGTGCCTTCCCAGCACAGTCCTAGCTTTGTGGAGAGGGGAAGTGCTGACAGCCTAGTGGAGTCGGTCAGTACAGCAGTTTAAGAAACCTGAAAAAAACAAATTGACACAGATTTCCTCATGCTGCAAAAGTAGTCAGTCAGCCATGACATGCTGTTTCTTTTTGCACTGGAGACTAACGTGGTTAATAAGTTTGGAAGCTTCGCCAAACGTAACACAGTGCAAACCACATGCCTTTATTATCAGTGTAAAGAATTGCTTATTTGCTTCCTGACAACCATGTAACATTGATAAAAAGGGCTAAAATCCTTAGCTGTAATCAGTAGTAGTGTCCATCTTGTAGCCTGAATGTTTTTGGACAATGTACAGTGCTACCTACATTAGCCTCGTAGCTCCAAAAGAGACTGTGATTGATTTTTCGTGTAAAGCATTGCATTCCTTACTTCTAAATCAAAATGTAACAAATATGAATATATGTGACCAGTCAAAAGTTTTAGAACACTCCAATTTTCCTGTGGTAATTTAACAGTTACTGCGAAAAGTTTTTAATGGCACATACTGTAGGTAGGTGTTTACAATAAATAAATCCAGCCATCATAAATAAAACATTTATGTCACCAAACACTTATGTTTATGTAGTATTATGTAGATTTTATAGACAGCAGGCTTTACCCCAAGCATAACGATACTGGAAACCGCAGCAATGAAAGTCAATTAAGTCTTTAAGGTTAATGTGAACAATCTCAGACTTCAGCTCCATCCAGCAGGTCTGGGATGAACTGGACAGAAGGGGTTAAAAGTAAAGGTGCAAAACTTGTGGCACCTCTAGAAATTATTTGCATTTTTTTTAGGGCTTAATTTATTTCCTGTTCTAAAAGTTAAGTAGGTCTTGCAATCCTTGAAAAATGCAAAAAACTGAAAAATGTCCAGCAAATCTAAAGGATTTAAAAATTGTAATTAAATAATTAAATTATTTTCTTTTTTTACTTTACCATTTAAGGTTATTCACTGTAACCAAACTGTTTGAATTACGAGTAATTGATTGTTATAAAACCTTTGATGGTAGTGTACGTATTAATCATATATTAATCTTGGTATAAAAAATCTTAAATATAAGTATTACAGTTAGTACATGTATATACACAAACATAGAATAACAAAATTGAGCGGACTAGGTAATGGATTGCCTCATTGTTACCGATACCTGACTTGAGCCAGAATTGGGCCAATATTTGATGTCAGTATCGATTTTGGCTCATCAAGTACATTTGCGATTAGAGGAAAACTGTTAACCCGATTAATTTTTTAAATAATAGTCTAGTACACATTCAGATGATCATATGGAAATGGTAGCTAGCTCACAACTGAATTATGTGTGTTCCAGTTACAGTATTTATTTACTGGCACATTCTAACTGGGAATATGTTTTACTGGATATACATGAAATAATTGTAATATATATATAGATAATTATCTTGTGTTGTCTGTGAATGCCCACTGGACTAATTCGATTGAACTGACTTTTTTTCACAGATCCTTATATCCGAGGGCTTGGGTCTGTACGCTAAAGATCCAAAATTCGTGGACTTTGCGAAGCGAGAGATCGCAGATGCATGTCACATGACCCTGGATGAGATGGAGACGGCTGCAACTGACTTGCTGAGTCGAGGCACAGCAGGGCAGCCAATCGGACACTTTGAGGAAGATCTGTCTGATGAAATGAACTGTGTGATTACATACTGAGAGCTTTCTGTGAGAGAAAATGAGAGAATGGGGCCAAGACATAACTTGTAAATGATTTAACTGACTGATTCATACATCTGTCACCTTCTCCAAATTTCTGCAGGTGTCCTGGATTGAATAGATATACATAGTCTGAATGGTCACAACAGCTTTACCCAACAAGCATCACGCTTAATAATGAAAACAGCATGGTTTTGACTTTTAGCTAATTTTGTTGTTCCATTACCATCAAATTTGTACGATTTCAATGTACTACTGAGGGAAATCCAGGTTCAGACATTTACAGATGGGCATTCACTTCAAAAACTGTTGTTGGTTAACAAACATTTTGACGTGATTTAGGTTAATTTTTTTCCTTCTCTGGTAAAACAACCCCATCTTGAATAGGGCTTTAGTCTTGTTTCTTGACCTGTGTTTGTTCAACACTCCATTGATGATTTCATTTCTCTCACTGAGTTACATCATGTTTCTGCATTTGAAATGGATCCACATTTAGTTCTGACCAAAGTTCTAAAGCCAAGCTTCTGTTTCAAAGGATCAGTTTTCAACCATTTTTAGTTGGTTTCCACAAAATTGTGTTTTAAGCCCAAAAATGGGAATAAGTTGCCATTTTTCAGTATTATGATAACAATGCTGCTCAACTGATGTTTCCAAATAAAGACTTCAGATATGTTGACCAGTACCTGGCAGAATGAAAAAGAGAAGCTGCAGATGGTATGTGCTGTAGAAGGTTTTCCAAATGCACTACTGGACATTTTTGCTGCACTTACAGCATCTATGTATTTATATCATCTGCTCACATCAGTTTATTCCCAAAAGCATATCTTTTGTTCTGTTCAGCCTTTTCTGTTTTACCTTTACCTGTTTCAGCACTAATTCAGCACTACTTATTGGGCATCGGACCACATTTTCTCCAGTAGAAAATACACATTAAAATGTTATTGGATTTCCTTGTTCTAGAGGGCACATCATTTCCTTAAAGCATAATCCTATTTTCAGTACACAATCCATCAATATTTAGTCTTATTCCAGTGTTTATCAGTCATAAAACTATAATATGTGTCTATTTTGTAAGAAATTAAAGTATATCAATATCAATATTTCTTAATGCAATTAGTATTACAAATATTTATTTCTACCAGATATAAATACAAAACTGTTACAAAATACACATTCTCATGCACATATCTACTTTTTTTTCTACAATACAAAATAAAGCCTTGAAAAAAAATGTTTGGCATCAGCTCTATTATTGGGTCTGTTGATACTTCAGTGTTTTATGGGGTTAATAAAAGTTACTTTTTGACTTATTTTAAAAATTCTCTTCCTTGTGTAGATCTTGTATCCATTTGAAAATTATTTATTTACAATCATTTTGGGCATTTCTCACCTGTGGACTAAGTAATCAAGCCTTGCATTGGGTTGATTAGCTTTTAAAGGTGTTTTCAGATGCAAGACAGAAAATAAGTGAATTGAAATATTTTGTAGGCCATGATTTTTTTATTTTTTTTATTTCACAATGTTACCATTATGGATACATTCTGAAACAGGCCTAAAAGTGTAGCACAAGCCTGGGGTCTGGCGTAAAAGCTTGTGATATTTTTAAGAGGCACATGACCACGATGCTGCAGGGGCACTCTCTTATTGTCAGAATGAACAGAATGTGGAGTTTCTTTCCTGTTTTTCCAGCATTGCAATATAAACATGATGAAGATACTGTATGTGCATATTGTTTATCATGGACTGTGTTGCGTTTTCTATTGAGTCTGATAGCCACCAAAAGTTTCCTCCTCATAGACCCCTCTTTATGTATGGCTGTGGCAGCGCTGGGATTCAAACCCCTGAAGATGGGGCAGATAATGTGATGTTTGAATTAAAAAGGGCATCTACTGCAGTACATGGGGTTCCACCTGCAGAAAAAAGCTATTTGGCAGCAGCTCCAGTCTATATATTGTATTGGTCTGGGGGAAGCTCCTATTGGCTGGCGGGAGGTGCAACATGGGAGCGGGGATTGTGCTGGGGTTTGTGTCATTATTGTGCTGTTTTTGTGTGTTTCAGGAAAGAGAGCAGAGCTGGGACAAGGTGTATTTAATGTGTTGTGTTGTATGAGCGAGCTAGTGGTGGATGGGCAAGCCACCCTCTGTGATGAGTTTGGACATCAGTGACTCTATGGATTGGCCATCCATCATTATCCTCGCTCACAGGATCATGCTCAGTAGCATCCTAGAGCCTAAGGGACACACAGAGTACAGAACAGCCTTTTTAAAAGCTGCTAAAGAGCAGATAAACCTGGTCAACTTCCTTGTATGTTCAAAAGGGGTAGAACTTGTGTGTGAGTGGTCATTTGGCGGTTCTCTCTACCAGAGAATCGCCACAATATTAATGGAGACTGTCGTGTGATGGGCGTGTCGTGTAATGGTCGTGTCGTGTAATGGGCGTGTCATGTGATGGGCGTGTCATGTAATGAACGTGTCGTGTGGTGGGCGTGTCATGTAATGGGCGTTTCATGTAATAGGGGTGTCATGTGATGGGCGTGTCATGCGTCTGCACTAAGACCGTGCCTGTTACTGGAAGTAAACATTATTTTAAAACCTCAACGCAATGCTGAAGCGATTTATATTGTTAGAGAAAATGTGTGTGTAGAGAAAATAAGCGCTTTGTTTCTAGTAAAACCAACGAATCATTACCAAATTATGATATTGTACTAATGCTCCGCCAGATTCATTTTGGCAGCGCTCAGACGCGCCCTCTAGCGTCTGGAGGACAATGTTACGTGGCGATTCTCCGATTCTCCTCACTACAAGTTACCTCCCTCTAGAGCTGCTGCTGGCTCGCGGCTCGCTGTTCCCGAGAGCGCGCGCTCCCCCCGCCTCCGTTTGCCTGATCCTCTTATCACTGAAGAGGCGCCTACAATGGATGTTGTCAACCAGGTAAGTAGGGCTCTCGATTACAGCTATTCGATTCATAAATCACGTACCATGCAGCGTTTTGCGTTAACTTGAGCACGAAGGCCGTTTTCATGGACTGGACAGTGTCAGTGTGAATAAATGACATTCGCATGCATTTGGCTGAGGGGGAAGAAAACAGCCCACGTCGCTGCGGACCTTCACTGATCACAAGTCACTGCAGAAAAGAAGCGTCCGCTTTACAGACACAGGGGGAAAACTGAACCGAACTGCACCAGGGACCAGATCTGTTCCCTCCTCAGTGTTAAAATAGCTGCAGCATCTCCGCGCCGCTAATCACATACATGCTGAAAAAGTTGCATCTGAAGGTCATATTCAGCCTCGACATTGCGAATTCTATGCTGCGCACATTTGTGGTGGTCGGCATTGAGAGAAATACTCTTTCCTCTTATTCGCCTGCACCTACGTGTGTTTTTCTGCAGTCGGGACAGCCACACTGTCAGGGTACAGGAGGCATTTCATATCGCCTGCTGTTCTAGAAAGAAAAACCATCGTTACCAAGGGCTTCATCTCGAATTTGCCGTTCCACCTTAAATGGTGCAGCAGTGCCGTTTCAGCGCGCGCAACTCCAGGCAGAAACAGAGCGGGACTGCCGCACCATTTAAGGTGGAACGGCAAATTGTAAGAAAACGGAAACTTAAGCCTCACGGGAAATCCGTGTAATCTTGTAATACATGTAGTATATAAGAGTGTTCTGTACTGTACATTGGGATTGCAAAGGATCCCAATTTCGCTTCTGGGGATTTTCAGCAATACTAGCACAAAACTGAGGCGTTTTTTGCCTGTAAATGTTTCCTCGTGCACCATTCTCACACGGACACTGGTCACTGGCCCTGTGCCCAGCCTACATCACCTCACATTTATAAGCATGATTTTGCAGTGGCCAGCAAATGGTAGCCGTTGGCAGATAAGCAGCTTTGGGTAATTCTAATGCTGGCGGAGGGGCGCTCAGCTCTCTAGCGCCCTCTAACGGTGCCTATAGACATGGTCACACTTTAGCGTCATAAATCACTATAATACAGTGGCAGACAGCTCATCCAGCAAAAAGTCGTTTTAAGGAGGTAGCACCCTCCCCCTTAAACTATGGTGGTTATATGGCATTAAAATATGCAAATAAATGATATGATATTATTCATCACAGTTTTATTATATGCATAACATTCTATAGTCACATAGGACATCAGTAGAGTAGGTTCTTATTGGCTTGCCAGCTAGTTTAATTTACATTAGCCATTATATTTTTTAACCTACCATGGCCAATGGAAAAGTCAGTGCTTCTGACTTTAAATTGTAAGAACACTATGTTGCAAGACAGTAAACTGAACTGATGGACATGGAAAACCTTCCCAGAGAAAACTGATAGATCTTAGCAAAATAAGTGACCAATCAGAATGCTGTCTCTGTCACTCATTTGTTACATGTGTCATATTTTCAGGGTATTGTATATAAACATAGGTGTTAGGTATTGACTCTCAATATCCCAGAGCGATGGGATGTCTGCTGTGGTTTCCAGGGAAACCAGTCCTAGGGGATCCAGTGCTCTGTTTCCAGTGGTGTCAATACATCATTAAAATGGATGAAGAAAATGAATGCACCGGTGTATCGAAATGCTGGTTTTGCCCTTGTGAGTGATCGTAAAGACACCTGGGTTCATCATATAGTACAGTGGGAGGGAAGAAGGGAGGGACTTATGCTTTTCAGTGACTGGGCTCCACCCCCAAAGTGGCATATTAACTCTAGGGGTTGCAGTATTTGGTCGGTTCATTTACCCAATCCGATCTGGTCTAGTACAAAATTAAAATGCTTTGCCGAATCAAAACATATTGCATAAAAAAAACAAATCCACTCAAATCTTGAGAAAAATCATATCAACCTGCATTGCTACCCCCTGGTTAACTACACTTACTGAACAGGATGCTAGAAATTCCTGCAGTACTATATCATATTTCCCCAACGATGAGCAATGGTTTATACACGAGCTTTACAAACCTGGTATTGGGCACGGTTTTCTTAAATGGGGCGGCCTGTCTAAAAACATGAAAACACATTCACTAAAAGTATAATTCAGTGCACAAAAAGGCAACTTCCCCAAATGAGTGGTGGCCTAGTGGTTAGGCCTTTGCCCCTGTGATCAGAAGGTTGCAGGTTCAAGCCCCAACCCAGGCACCACTGAGGTACCAAGGAACCGCTGCCAGCTGCGCCGTGTAATGGGTTAAATGCAGAGGACACATTTTATTGTGGTGCACTGTTGCGTCTTCACAATGACATATTCACCTTCATGTTCACTCAATTAAATGGTGCCCCCACATGCAGCCTTTTAAACTTTTTCAGCCCTTTGCTACGTTACAATACACTCTAGTTTGTAATACAAGCTGGAAAAAATGTAACAGAAATAAATGGAACAAAAGTTTATTGTTGGCTGGGAAAAGATGAGTTTTTAATTTTTCGTTTGATTGACCGGAGGGTGGGGGACTGCAGTACAGCGATGTCAGTCATCCATCATGTAACTTACATGTAAATTCTTAGAAAAACTGAAATGCAACAATTTTGAGGTTTATCTTTCTTTAAATCCTTCAAAATCAGATCTGTAAACATTGTAAATTGGGACCTGTGCTACTTTCCTGTTGCTGGACACACGTTCATCAGGTATCGGTCTTGTATATTGAAGATGTTGCTTCGTAAAAGCAATGACCTGGAGCTTAAATTCTGCAGTGTAGTGCTTGCGTTGTGGCATGATATCGGTAAGTTCCAAATGTAACCAATTTAATTGTTTATGCTCAACTATGGTATAATGTTACTGGTATAGAGCTGCAGAGGTCTCCAGGGGTGTGTGAAGTTAGATGCTTCTACTTCAGATCAGTAAATTCAGTAACACTGTGGCTAATAACATAGGACGACTTATCTTAGAGTTTTAAAACATAAATGAGCATTTTCTGTGTCTTATTGAATGGGGCGGCCTATTGTTGGGGAAATACGGCAGGTGTTGTTTGCTAGCACAGTTTGCGACGGTTACAGTCAGAGACTGTAGTCCATCTGTTGATGCAGACATTACTCTTTCATTAGTGTTCAGGTTCTGATCATTGCCGATGGATGTTGTATTGATAATTTGGGTGGTCTCCAGCACACACACACACACACACACACACACACACACACACACACACACACACACACACACACACACACACACA
>JBBIGC010000018.1:2747948-2770893 GCA_037576955.1 Lepidarchus adonis | reverse complement strand
CAAATTTCGTTGTGGTGCACTGTGTGCAGTGGTATTCACAATGATCAGAAAACACGAATCACAATCACAATCACAATTAAAAATAATAATGAGATATTGTGATTGAATCTACACCATCCATCACGATCATACCATACCATACTTTTGGTTCTGGGATCCTTCTGCATGTAGTTACATTATTGAAGGCCTTCAAGGCAAAGTACCAGTTAAACACATGCAAAAATGTGTCAGCCTCTGTGTGAGCATTTAGCAGTTTGAGAAGCCAGTGGGTGTTGCATTAGCATTGTCACAAGCCTGTGTCAGTGTTTGGGTGTAAAGTTCATAAAGCTGTGCTGTTCATTATATTCTGTGTACACACTGCTTGTCTGTGTACATGCAAAACTGTGCATCTGTATGGGTAGATATTTATAGAGTTTGCCCATATTAGTCTTGGAAACTTGAAACTTTGTGTTTAGGGTGTGCTCTGCACTGTTCATCAAAACTTTGGGGTCGCATATCCTTCTTTTGAAAATTTGCAAATGATGTTTGATTTTCACAGATTCACACACAAGGGGATAAGAAGTGTGAGGTTCGAATTATTCTGCACTTTATTCTATATTATATATTTCAGATATAGGGCTGAGCCAAATATATTGTCCTGATATTTGAGTTTATTAATGAAATATAAATAATTTTTTTTCTTAAACCACAAAAGTTGTTGCCTAAACTACAACACATTTAATCAAAATATAGGCCTTTTGAATAGGACACTGACTGTCATTTTACAAACAAAATTTACAAACAAGTGACTTCGTTTAAGCATCTAATTCATCCCACCTTAGAAAAAGTGCTTTTCACATGACACAAAGCTAAAAGAGCAGTGATGCCTGAAATGAGATGTGGGAATGGCATATATTAGTCTATGGCAAAAAAAATACTGTAAAAAGTAAAAAGCTTATCCTGTACTCTGATGAGGGTGAAATTAAAACCGGGAGCTCGGAGCCTCAAACCTGTTTGCTGTGTGATTTTCTGCCTAGCATGATGAGGGGCACTGTCTGCTACCATCACATGCTAATGCTAAAATCTTGGTCGTGGTGGAACTGTAATTCTGATTTATAAAGATGTATTGTCTCAATCAGTTTGTGGTGATTTTAGCAATAGTGTTCAAGTAAGCCTGTAAAATGCTGTTTGGGCCAGTTCTAATTTATCTTAATTATTTTTCATCAAACGTTCACACACTGCGAAGAGCAGCTGTGGTTTTCAGTCTAAGTTTATATGTGAAACCGACAGCTGTTCTTGTGATTTTTCATGTTCACTTGGTCTGTCTGTCTCTCACTGTGTATCTGGTAAACTCCACGTGGCCCTGCTCAGTGTGTGTGGTACAGACGGGTGCTTATCCTTCAGTAGTGGGTGTCCTTAACGGGCCAAAACAGCAGGCTTGAACAGCGAGACAGAATAGAGGCTCATTGTGCAGTAGCTGGAGTTCAGTCAGCGACTGAGCTTCACAGAGGCAGCTTGTGCCAGTCCCCACAACTCATAAAGCTTCGATACATATAAGTTGGAGGGAGGATTGGGTGCTTACATCACCTCATTCCCCTTGGAGTCCACTAGCTTGGCGGCTTCTTTTAACTGGGTAACTGTTACTCACAAAGCTTGAGGTTTGCCTTTGGTACAGTGGGCACCCGATTTAAATGTGTAATGTTTAATGTCAAATGACCCCAAATGCAGTTGAAAAAAGAGCTCAACTGGAACTGTACCACACACACGTGTGCGCACGCACACACACATTTCTGAAATCATTGCTGCTATTTTTGCCAATTTTAATTAATTCATTAATTATGGCTGTTTATTACCTCTTGCACCTTGTTTTTGCTCAATGCAGTTATGTCTGCACTTATATAGTTTGGTGTTGCACTTTGGTCCTAGAGGAAAGATTTCAATTTTCAATTTCAATAGAGGAAAGAGGCCAATTATTTTGATTCATTTCTCGTGAAATTATAGTGCTTATACCACTTTGTGTGAACTGCCTGAACACATCTGTTAACATCTGTATTTGCTAACTGTTTAGAATTTATATGGGAGTATAAGAACTACTCTCACTGTTTACTTAAGGAGGCTTAGTTGAAGTACCATGTTACAACTCACCTCATAGCGCTGCAGGCTGTACTTAAGTCTTTCCACCTCTCACGGAGTTACTCATGTGCTGGGGTATACACGTGTGTTTGTTAACTATATTTTCCTCTTGTAAAACTGAAAAAGCAAGTTGTATTTGTTCAAGTTTTGGTACCACAGTACTGTTTTAAAACGTTGTTTAATTACTAAAGATAGATTTCAGTACAGAAGTTTTCCAAACTAATTTTCCTTCTCTGTCAGTCTCAGTAGCTTAGCCTTTGCTAATTTATGCCACTGTAGTTGTATTTCATTAAGTTAAGAGTGTGTTGACAGTTTTAAAAAAGTGTCAGGCTAAGCGGATTGAGACTGGACAGGGGGGTGGTGTAGAAAACGCTTTGGCTGAAATTTATGAGCATACCCCATGCTGGCTGGATTCAGTTCAAAACAGTGGGTTGACAATGCATGCCATTCTTTTTCTTTCTTTTTTTTTTTTTGGCCTCCATGGTGGAAAAATACCTTTTTTAGTCTGCTTAGAATGCCTGGCTTGGAAATTAATGCAGTGTCTTCTGTAAGAAAATGATGAAGTTGCCAGTAGAGCTCTTGTGTTTAGTTCTAACATGCCAGGTCAAAGCAATCGGGGACAAGTTTGTTAGATTAGGTCTGCAGGACTTTAAACTTCTTCATAGTCCTGGATGACGTGGGCTCGCTGGGTGTGGTCTGGACTGTGTGATTAGTGTATCTGTGTCCAGAGTTTGAGGGAGCCTGATATGGAGGTCATGCACAAAAAAAACATCTCAAATGTAGTGTTTCCGCCAAAAGTTGATAGGTTTTCAGGAAGTAAAAATAAAGCTGAGTGAAGCTGTGTTTTGGCTGAACTGCATGGTTTTTGGGCTGTGTTGCCTAGGCAACCTCTGCGTTGTGCAACTGGATTTCCCCTGTACTACTTATAGCCTGGGTCTGTATATCACCCAGATGAATTCAGCTACTACAGTCACTATCCATTATATCAAGATTATAACAAACCATTGTTTATTTTGTCAACGAATCAATTCTATTTTAAGCCAATTATTAAAAATAAACTTAAGCCAGTGATACATAGTCCTTCAAAAGTATGGTTGGACAGGATTTGTGTTCCATGGAGATGTGGGGTAATGTATGTTTTTAAGTAACTAGGATAAGAAATCTCAGCATAAATTACAGCGACCGGTTTCATCTGTAAAACTTTCAGCTGTTCATGAGGAGAAAGCAAGTCCAGACATTTTATTTTAGCAATTCTTTTCACTTACTCAAGTCATCCGACTTTCTGTCTTAAGTAAACATAATGATGTTATTTGCATTTTTAGGGAATAATTAGGAAGTTGTAACCAGCAGTCAACATCATAAAAATGGATAGCACATTTATGTTTAATTTGAAAAAAGATGTGGCAGTTTCACAGGGCTTTAATATCCTGGGGTTATTTTTCTGGTTCAGTTTACTTTTATTTACTCTTCTGAAAGCCCACAGTCTGTTAGGAAAATACTAATTTGGATCAAACTTAAATAATAGAAAACATTAGTGACTTAGTGACTAGAGATGTTAGACCACCTCCCAATGTAAAGTGAATCCCATCTATAATACTAAAAATTACAATCTACTCTTTAGGAAAAAAGATGACTTAGAAAATGTGCATAGAAATGGGCTTGTACATCAGGCTCTGTATCTTACTATCAGAGGGCAGTTTGTATAATTCAGATGTGCATTGTTGTCTAAACCACCAACTATTGCCAATTCAACAAGAACCACATTTTTAATCAGTGTATTTAGTCTGGACTGCCCTGACATATGATGCATTAACTTTAAGTAATGTAAGTAACTTTTAACTATACTATATATTAACTATAATATAATTAAATATTCCATTTAAATAACCAGTGTTTGTGACCACACTTCATTTCCTCAGCAAAAGATTTCAAAATTTCCTGTCTGACTAATGTGCTTTCAGTTCTCACAACTGGCCAGCACCTGTTGGCTGAGAGTGGTCAGCTGCTGCCGTTATTAGAACTTCATGGCACATTTGGAAGCACAGGTGCTACATCTTCCTGCATGTGTGTGAACGTGTGATCTTCTTATGCGGACCCAACACCTGCTTAAACATTTGACAACACATAGCACTGTGTAGTCTTAGGCCTGAGAAATTAGATTTAAAGCTGTTTGTCTGAGATAGAAGTGTTTATTTGCTTGGAAAACCTATAAAAAATTAAATCTAAATAAACATTAGTGCAGTAAGCTGTGATTTATGTATTTTAGCAGATCCATTTCCAAACATCTTCCTTAAACAGAGGGAAGTGTATAGTTTACCCCCAAGTATCTGCTTCAGCTTCATTAGCTGACTCTCTTTACTTTATTAGATTATGTTCGTTACATTGATTGTTACTATTGTTGCTCTGGTGTCAGGGAGCCAAACCTGGGAACATTATTGATACCAGAACAGATCCCTTTCAGCAGATGTTTGCACACATTTGGATTAAACTGATGAATGAGCAGGATGTTTAGATCACACTTAAAATATGTATTTTCCCCATTTTACCTAATTTTATAAACTTGTATCAATAAATATTAATTCTGTAGAAGTTATATTTTTCTAATCCATGTGGATATAATAATTTTTTTTCTATCCGCATCTTCAGATATGTACATGATAAATATTGGTTCTCTGTATCTGCCTGCAAACCCTCGGTTGGTGTGTCCACAATTTGATTTAATTAAATAAAATAGTAATTCATGTTTTATAGGTAAAATCACAAATTAAAAAAATTTGCTTGGCTGGTCTAAGACTTCTCCACTATAACTGTATGTCTAAGTGATGAATTTAGCTTGCAGCTCATTGTGTTCATAGTGTTAAAGACTGTGATCTTCATGGTAATGAATATGTGTCATGCATTAAGGACACATACTGTAGTTTACTGTAGCAACTATAGTGAGTCATAGGTGGTGAGTTCTTGGAATCTGACCAAACGCTCTGAAGTGACTGCCCAGTTGGCATTAAGAAGTATGCAGTGAGTGTGTTTAGCTGTAGAAAAGTGGCTAATGTAAACAGAGATCAAACCAGGTAGCTCTGCTATATCACTGCTGTTCCTGTGGAATTAGAAACCTAATGAGAAGTTTTAACCCCTTTGTGTCCTAGATTAAGTACTGTTGCACTGTTATCACAATAATCACAATCATAAGCAAGTTTTTGAGGATGCATGAGCCACAAACCACAAATATAACTTTTGCAAACCTTTACAAGTATTATACAGCATGATATATTGGGGGTTGATACATTGCAATAGATAAAAGAAGCAGTACTACCCCATTAAAATAAAAAAAATAAAAAAATACTTGTAGTGCACTGATCACAACTTCAGTTTTTCAATTTAAACTTTTCAGTTTCTTCACAGCCAAGGTGGCCGATTATGATTATTAGTTGGATCTTTTTTAACCTAAAAAAATATGTATATATTTATTTATGTATTCCCATAGCTCACAGCATGTGAACAGTCAACACATTAAATACACTTGTAACAGTATTTTTATTAGCCAACATTTATTTTTTCTTTTATTAGGCCATTTAAATAAACCACTTAAATCAGTGTTCTAATTTAAAAACCAGGAATCACAGCCCTGACCACACTGAACAGTGAAAAATGACCCTGTTGCATTATGGTGCTGGTGTAGCGGGAGCAGTAAAATATAGTTCAAGTGCACTGGTCTGACTCATTATGTCTGATAGAACTGTCTGGGCATGTCTAATGTCTAAGGAAAATGCTTTGAAAAATGTTGTCAGATTGACCCCAGGTCTATTATACATATTGTGGAAAACCTCATGATGTATTTTCCCTTATAACCTCCAGATGGAATGATCCTCAGTTGCAGCAGTTAAATTACAGTGTGTTGCAGTACAGTACCTAAATAACAGCTATAGAAATAGAGACAGTATGAATGAAGTAATCTGAGAGGCAGAGGTGAGTGTATTTACTGTGGTTGCTTTCCCATAGGCATTCATGGCATTATGGGTCCTTGGTGTGAAACCTTATAAGGGCCTCAATAGTCAGCCCCCATTTAGCATTCGGTGTGGAATGCAATAGAGTTAAGTCCTCGGTTGCTTCCCACAATGCCCTGGCAATTACAGTGAAGAAAAGAAAAAGGTTTAAGTGGCTCCACAAACTTCCAGAGAGGCGAGGAATTTAGAGCATAGTTGTTAACAGACGTACAAGGAAAAGCACACTGTTGATTTAGCTGGTTTGTTGAGAAGTTGAGTAATGCGGTAGACCCATGTTTAGCCTTTGTGCTAGTAGTATAGGATTTAGTAACAGACTTTTTATATTATGTGTTTTGTTAATTTCAAAGTGACCGTAAGTTCAACCCTCTAAAGATTTAATGCATTATTACTGCTTATTTGTTAAACTTACTAAAACAGTGTTGTCTGTGCAAAGGTTTTGTCACATTATATATTGTTTTTTTCCCCTTCATCTTAGTCATATAAATAAAAAAGGTGGACAAATAAAAACATGTGATGAACCCTGCCTTTCCATAGTCCACTGGGATCAGCCCCAATGTCTCCTTGACCCTTCTAATAGATTTTTAAGTTAGCTTTTAGTTGCTAGCTTTTTTTGGTTAGCATTTGGTTATAAATGTCATACATATCATTTTTGTTGGCTTTACCCATTTTAGTGGAATTCATTATAATTAATATAGAATAAAAATTGAATGTAGGATTATTTTTTAGCGCAACCAACAACAATACTAAGCTCAGTGTTTTTTAAACATGTTTTGTGAACGGTAACAGTGTGTTCCTTTACTGATTCACTTGCTGTGCTCGTTTTCTGACTGTCTGTCTTTCTATAGCTCCTGAGCTTCATCATCATTATCTGCTATGCAGCATCAATGTATGGGGGATATTCAGCTGTGGCTATCTGCGAGATGATCTTTTCCATCATCTTTTTCATCATCTTCATGATGGAGCTCGACAAACAGATCCAGGTCATCAACTGGTCCTGGACTGTAAGTACAAATGGTCCTATATTGCTCACACACCACATTCCTACAATTAGATCCTAGCAGGAAGACAGCAGTATATTAGTGTAAGGGCTTTTGTGAACTTAATATTTGTCATCTTTATCAGTATCACTCTCTAAAGAAGCAGAGCCAGTCCAGTGCAAAAATGATCTGCTGTTACTATGACAGTACATGACCGTAATCGCTTTGAGTGCAGGGGCAGTGTTGTATACAAACACTACTATTAAGCTACATCACTTGTTCTTTTTTGTTTGTTTCATATACAATAATATACTGTGTGTGTGTCTGTGTGTGTGTCTGTGTGTGTGTCTGTGTGTGTGTCTGTGTGTGTGTCTGTGTGTGTGTCTGTGTGTGTGTCCGTGTCAAAAAAGTATGTGAACCTTTTGGAATTTTATGGTGTTCTGCATTAATTTGTCATGGAATGTGAACTGATCTTCATCTTAGTTATTGGTATTGTATGGTATTGACAATCATAACGTGCCTAAAATATTAACACAAAAAGCTGATATTTTTATGTCTTTATTGAGAACAACCATAAACACCTCATATTGCTACTGAAAAAGTATGTGAACCCAAGTTAATAACCTCAAAAATCTAATTAGAGTCAGGTGTTTCCATTTTGGAGATGTGGAGCAGAGCTACTCTGACTGATGATAGTCAGTTTGCACCACACAAGAACAATATGCTTATGTGAACCATGCTTCATCCAAAAGAACTTTCAGAGGATCTACAATCAAGAATAGTTGACTTGCATGAAGATGAAAAGGGTTGTGAAGTGATTTCAAAGACTTTAGAAATTCACCAGCGGTGCCGGCAAAATGTTTTGTGGACTGATTAATCTAAACACCTAGAACTACATCTGGTGTAAGAAGGACACTGCATATCATCATGAAAACATCATCCTAGCCGTAAAAGTATGGTGAACAAAGGTCTTTGCTGAATCAGGGCCTGGCCAGCTTCTTGAGGGGAAGATAAAAACATCTCTTGAGTATAATGTGAGAATGTCTGTACATCAGCTGAAACTCTGTAGAAGTTGGGTGATACAACAGGACAATGACCCAAAACACCAGAGCAAGTCCACAACAGAATGGCTTCAGAAAATCTAAATCCACCTTTTTGAGCAGCCAAGTCAGAGCCCAGATTTCAACCCAATAGAGAAGCTATGCAATGACTTGATACACATGAGACGCCCAAAATATATAACTGAGCTAAAGCAGTTCTGCTGAGAAGAATGGGCTCAGATCAATCCTGAATGATGTGCTGGTCTGATCCATAGTTACAGGAAGTAACTGGCAGTGGTTACTGCAGCTGTGGTCTACTTTCTCCACTAGCAATATGAGTTGCTTATGGTTGTTCTCAATAAAGACAAAGAATTCAGAATTTTATTATTTTAGGCACATTATATTTGTCATTACATTTGGCGTACATGAAGATCAGTTCACATTTTATGACAAATTAATTACATTAATGCCAAAAAAACATGAAATTCCAAAAGATTCACATACTTTTTCCTGCCACTGTACACACACACACACACACACACACACACACACAGTGGGTAAAGTAAGTATTTTCTAAGTACATACATTTCTAAAGGTGTTATTGACAAATTTTTACCAGATATCAGTAACAATCCAATAATTCCACACATGCAAGTCTAGTCATAGATGTCCATACATTAAGTTATGTGTAATAACATGGAATGACACAGGGTAAAAGTATTAAATACATTTACTGAAACATATTTAATAACTTGTACAAAAGCTTTTGTTGGTGATGACCGCTTCAAAACACCTCCTGTATGGAGAACTTGAACATCAGACTGAACATCAATCCCCTGATGTCGACATTCCTAAACACACAGATGTAAGTGGCGGTGCTTTGTTGTTGTCCTGTATGTTTCAGGACTTGTTCCGGGCTGGGATTGGTGCACTGCTGTACCTCATCACATCTCTGATCTGTGTGGCTGGTGGTTCAGGTGATGGAGCACGCATCGCAGGCGGGGTTCGGACACTTTCTTTTGACTTTCCAACATCATAAATGCTGTTTATTATAATGTTAAGGTTTGCCTGCTCTTCTATTCTTCTGTTCTCTTTGCAAGTCTTTGAAGCTGCACTGAAAGATTATGCATTTACTTGATTACTCCATTTCCACAAAAAACATATTACATAAACACAATTACTGTCGAAGAGGAAAAATAAAGGTGTTTTTGTCATATATTTTGCTCATCTGAATATGATGAACACATTTGAATCAAGTAAATTCATTGTTTTTTGTGTATGTTGCTGTATCTGTTAAATGGTGAGTGTATAATGTATTTGTGCTTTTCTCTGTTACAGGTGTTTGGCCTTATTGCCTGCATTGTGTTTGGTTATGATACCTACACTGTTTTTCTGGACATTAAGAGCACAAGAGGGCATTCAGCTGCTCCCACAGGTATAAAATACATACTGCAACAACCCCCTTCCTACACACACACACACACACACACACACACACACACACACACAAAATATGTTAACTATTTCAATGCATCAAAAATAGTTTTTCAGACAATGTTGCGAAATTATAATACCACATTGCTGCTACACCCATAGCTTTCTTCCAGGTGTCTATTTGCAGTTATTATACACCATTATCAGTAATCAGAGCATTTTAACAGAGTTCAGTGTGAAATTGTCACTTCATGTTCAATTCATAAGAATTTAGCCATTCGTTTACACTTGATGCTCGAATGGGTGTCAGTCACACGCACTCCTCGTTTGTCTGTGTATTTAAAAGAAAAGTGCAATTTTGCACAACTCTGTGTTTCCAAGAGGAAGACTGTGAAGAATAAGTAAACACCCGTGTCACCATTGGTGTTAAAACACCTTGTGTAGTAGAAAGATGGTGCAAAATCACATGTACAAAAAAGTTTATGTAATCTTATGTCAGTTATTATGAAAAGTTTACATTCATCTTCTATGAAAGTTTTGTGAAAGATGCCATTCTGTCAATTATTAACACTATATTAAAAGTGACTACACATGAGTCCAAGCACATCAATGACATCATTTCATAGTCTATCACAAGTTTGGATCCACGAACACAAAATGACTTCTGTTTTCATTGTTTTATTCCACAGATGACCGAGCTTGAACACTATTTTTTTGTACCAGACAAGCAACAGCGCTCACACGGAAACACTTGGAAACAAAAGATTGAAAATGGCAAGCTATGAATTTCAGAGGTCTGTCATGGAATGATGATGGGAAGATAAAATGACAATATTACAGTGTAGACTGGAGAATCTGTTAAAGAGATTGTCAAGGAGGAAGCTTAATAAGACCGAATTTGTAGTAATTACTGCTCAGTCAAAACCACAGTGAATTATAACAAGCTGTTGCCTGTTGTCTAGGGTAAAGAGTCTTGCTGCAAAAACAATTTCACTATTATTTTGGTGGTGGTGTAGAAGCTCCTGGTGATATCATGTGGGAATCATTTGAAAATTAAGGAAAGAATGACTTGAATGGCCTTAACTGGGCCTGTCTACCCATGACAAAGTTTGTCAAGTAATTGAGGGACTATCACATGAATAAAGGGAGCGGAAAAGCCTTGGCTCAGTTAAAGCTGGTGCTATTTTTGAGTCTGATTAAAAGTGCAAAATATGCTCATGTTTGCAAACAAATGGATGTAAAATTTCAGCCACAGTAGAGTAATGGTATTAAGTGTTTGATAATTACTCATTATTGTTAATAACTGAACTGAAGTACTATAATAATACGTGTAGAGTATGATTTTGTAATCTAATTATGATAATAATAATAATTTAATCTTGATGATCTCTTACCTCACAGCATACTCTAAGTGTAATTTTAAGTTGTGTTTGTAAAATTTTGTTCAGAGTCTGAGGGTTCACAACTTTATAGTTGATGCTGCCACGATAGGATGGCAGACTTCTAATAAAATGTAATACCCCCCACTCCAAAAAAACATTAATTAAAATTAATTAGTAACACTTTGTACTATGTTGCTATGTTTGTTATACTTAAAGTTTAATGCAGATATTCAGTGTGTGTGCACACTGGTAGAACCCTTCCAAAGAAGAAGGGGATTATGATTAGGAACAAAGGTGGATGTAAAACTGATGTGTCTAGTTGAGTATTTTTCAAAACTTAAGTGCAGCTTACTAGTAAATAATGATGCTACAGCAAACCCCCCAAAAAATGTAATATTAGTACATAAATGCATAAAGGCATTACTGTGTTCACAGAAGCAGGCTCATTATTTTGACAGTGGGCTTTTCTTTTGTGATTGGTCTATACTTGTGTGTGAACTGTTGGGGGTTTTGACTTTGAATTGTGTTACAGTTCTGTTGTTTTCGATGCGTAATATCTGTTCATGAAGTTGTTGTATCTAACTTAAAAGACCCAAGGTTTGCCATACTTCTGTTCCTACTGTGTTTCCTACTCAAGATTGTAGTAATTTCACTCACCGCTTTCTGCACACACTTCTGGGCATTTAGACTAAATACGGAGAAATATATTAACTTCCTTTACTGTAAACATTTGCCTCAGCTATGCCATTTTTGGTCTCAGGATATACTTTTTTTAAAAAAAATTAAATAATTTTTAGACCAAGTCATTTTTATGTTAATCATTGGAAACAGTAGTTCTGCTGTGTTTTATTTCTTTTTCACTTTTCTAATGTGTTTCTAATTGTTTGGGTTTTCTGCGCAATAAAAATGTTGTAACCATGTGAAAATGTGTGGGTGAAACCAATAAAAACTTGAGCTACCTGAACAGTTCTGGTTTCATCACAGTAGTGTGTGTGTGTGTGTGTGTGTGTGTGTGTGTCGCCACCTTCTGGAATTCTACTGAAGACTGGTTCATTTTCCAAACCACTTTTCCATTTCTGGTCATGGGGAAGCTGGAGCAGATCCTGGATGACCACGGGCTGAGGCAGGGTTCATCCTGGACAGGAGGCCAACCCATCATCGGGTAACACACACACCTTTCTGCAATTTAGCCAGTCAACCTAAACCTCAAGCCTTCGCTTAGTGGGAGGAAACCTGTGCAAACAAGGGGAGAGCTTGCAAACTCCACACAGAATGGAATGATCTAGAACAGTGGTTCTTAACCTTGTTGGAGGAACCGAACCCCACCAGTTTCATATGCCCATTCACCGAACCCCTCTTTAGTGAAAAATAAAATAAATAAATAAAAAAATAAAATAAAATAAAACTTTTCTAATTTAAGACATAGATATAGATATCTGCAGCCAGTGATGCCAAGCGGGGCGTTTCATCACAAATGTACATGATAATTTGGGTGTGTCCGGACCTCTGTGGCGGAGGCTCTGCCGAACCCCTGAAACCGACTCACCGAACCCCTAGGGTTCGATCGAACCCAGGTTAAGAACCACTGATCTAGAACGATAGAATGATATTTGGTCTGATATAGGGAAGCCCATGCATTCAAGTGGTTCTGCAAGAACCTTCTGGGCCAAAAGTATCCTGCATACAGAGGACGTTCTGAAGCTGCATGATTCAGACCAGAAACTATAATATCATGTGTCATTGAAAATCCTTCTAACTCCCATCTAGAAATCCTTCCAAAAATCGAAGTACTTTGGGTAATGAGCAACAAGAACGTTTTCACCAGGACATTTAGTCAATGGGTGTCGGTGCTGTACAGCCACAATCTGGACACAGAGGAAGAAGAGAATCATATTCTAAATACTTTTGAAGAACGAGTGTTAGTGTCTGACATCATTCTGTTGATCTTGGCCACTGTGACGTTGCACTGAAGTGACTGAACAGTTTACTTCAGAGTACAGTAGCAAGTATGTGAAAAACCTTTTGGAATTTCATGGTTTTCTGCATTAATTTGTCATTAAATGTGATCTGATCTTCACCTAAGTCAAGGATATTGACAAATATAATTTGCCTAAAGTAATAGCACAAAAGAAATTCTATACATTGTAATAACCTTAAAATAGCTAATTGGAGACAGGTGTTAGCAAACCTGGAGGCTTGGTAAGAAAACGAGTGTGAGGGTGTGGACCAGAGCTACTTTGACTGATAAAAAACCACTCAAACATTTTGAGTTTACTCCACACAAGAAAAATAATTTTCTCTGCCAAAAAGAGCTTTCAGAGGATCTACCAGCAATAATTATTTATTCATATAAAGCTGAAAAGGGAAATCAAAGACTTCAGAAATTCACCAACCAAGGGTTCACATACTTTTTCCACTAGCAATATGAGTTGTTTATGGATTTTCTCTATAAAGACATACAAATATCAGATTTTTGTGTTATTATTTTAGGCACATTATATTTGTCAATGTCCCTCATATTTATGACAAATTAATGCAATAACTGAAAACAGATCTGAAATCAGCATTTAGAAAATCATTGTGGTCTCTGATGACATTTTTTTTTGTTGCCTTGTGTAATTATTTCCCATCATCACTATGTCTTTATGATTTGAACCTACAGCGATTATTTTTGCAAACGATACAATAATGTGTGACACCTTGAAATTTGCAGATGGGTTTGATAATGGGGTCTGTGGTAAACATGAAATATGCTACATTTCCATGAACTCACACATGCAAACACATTATCATTTGAACATTTTATTCTTAAAGTTGCACGGTTTTGGTCGATGCAGTGGCACAGATTGTACCACAGTTCATTGTTACACTTCTAGTCATCACTAGTCTAATCACTTCCTAATCAGAGTTGGATATTTATACATATACACATTATGTATTTCACACTGTGAAAGGGAGTTAGAGCAAGAATAAGAGAATATACAGTCAGTGTTAGAAGAAGATACAAGAAGCTGGTAATAAGAGTCATACAGCAGAAATAAATGAATGACTGGTTTCTACAACACGCTTGCACTTGTAATGGTCTAAACAACAGACATAAAATACATGCAAGAAAACTATTCCCAATTATTATAACTATTAAAGCACATTTATGTTAATTCTGTAGATTTTGGGTGTAAAAAATATGCGTCCATCCATTATCTACACTGCTTAGTCCATTTTGTATTGCGGGGGAAGCTGGAGCCAAACCCAGCAGCCTACGGGCCAAGGCAGGGTAAACGCTGGACAGGAGGTCAACCCATCCCAGGACAACACAGAGACAGACAACCATACACACACACACACACACACACACACTCACAGAAATCAAGGGTTAAGCTTCCAGTAAGAAGTGAGAGTGGCAGTAAATAGTAGTGTAGTCATTAATACTGAATTACATTAAAATATTCGTGCACTGTGGTGGTGCAGTTGTTGCGCTGTCACCTCACAGCAAGAAGGTCCTGGGTTCAATCCCAGGGTCAGACACAGGGGCCTTTTTGTGTTTGCGTGGGAATCCTTCAGGTTCCTCCCACTGTCCAAAGGCTTGTGGTTTAGGTTGACTGGCTACTGTGATGCATTGGCCTCCTGTCCAACCTTGGACCCGTAGCCAGCTGGGATTGTCTCCAGCTTACCAATGACCTAAGTTGGACAAGCAGTTTGGAAAATGAATGAATGACTAAAAAACGTCTTACCCTCCTGTGGGGGCCAAATGTTTTATTCAACTGTTCATCAGATTTGTGAAGATTATTAGTTTTATTGTTTGATTCTCTGCATGGCATCGCATTTGGTATTTCATGACGAGACCACACTAACACACTAATGATATTTCCTGTTTTAGCTTCATTACACTGGCTGCCTGTTTCATTTAGAACCCATTTTGAAATTTTCATAAAGCTCTTATCGAATCAGCACCTTCAGACAGCACAGGGGGCCTGACTAAATATGTTCCAAACTGAGCCTTAGGATCAGCAAATGCTGCTTTACTGAAGGTTCCTGGACTAAAGGTGAAGCTGTTGCTTCTGTTTCTGTTTATACACCAAAACTTTACAACAATTTGCAGATTAATATTAATCAGTAGTTTATTATTACTCATTATTTGGTACTTACTTATACTACCACGCCATTTAAACATTTATTCGGTTTTCTACATATTTATAAATTATACATGTGGGTGAACGTCTGACACTGAAGTGTTTTTATTGAAGCTCATTAACTCTCTGTCATTTACATGTTCAGCCACGAGGTGGCAGCATCCGCTTTTTTACTGCCGTCTAACAGACAGCCTCACAGCTTGGTTCTTCTTCTTCGGCGACTGAGTGTTGATTAAGTATTTACAACAGCAAGAACACGAAAAAACACGAAACACAGGTCACTAAAATGATGTGACATACGACACTCATAAAAACTGCAAATGCAAAAGACCACTGAATTAGCAGTTAACTACAAGAAAGCACTGTTGACCCTACTGGGGGTACGAGTAGTTTGAGCATTAAATTAAAGGGCACTAGCGTACAAAAACCAAAAGTCACACGGGAAAACAAGACTGATAGTAATGTTGTGGCAAATAAACAGCTCTTGTGAATCATGTGTCTTAAGTACCAGTCGTCTGTTTAATGTCTGTTTGGTAACTCAATCCGAGAAGTGACGAGAGGGGGCGGGGGATGTGCAACACCGGTCTCGCGCCACAGCAGCAGCAGCAGCAGTAAAGTCCTGTAGCGTTGTCCGTTCACTTCTTCACGCCTTACTCACTTTGAGTAGACTTCGTCGCTCTTCGCGGGTTGTACATGAGTCTTGAGCCTTCACCTTGGACTAAAACCATGTGAAAGACCCTGTGAGGAGCCCCGCGGTCACTCGAAGCGACATGTTCACGCGCGGATCCAAAAAGCGGCGGTCGAACCGCTCGGTAAGACAACACGACTGTTTAAAATACTTTTAAAACACGCTCGTTGGAACTGAAGGTGTAAATCAGCTTTCGTTTCCGAGTTTTTCTTTTTAGTTTTTCTCGCTGGTTCGTTTCTGGGGTAGTTTTGTTGCCCTGGGGGGTTACAGCCACTTTTGTTTCTTTACCTGGGGCGCAAAAGTTCAGAGAGTGCGTGAACTCTTCACAACTTCCCTTTTGGAGCTCTTAAACTAGACATTACCTCAAAATCTGATTTAACTTTGCTCTTTTCAACATATTAAATAACATTTTAACGATGTTTTTTCTACGAACACTACGGTCGGAGGAGCGGGGCTAAATCTGCAGTGACGTCATGTTTACCTGAGCAGGTTTGAGTTGGTCAGTGTTGAGTTCAACTGAGGCTCGATCCGAAATGAGTTCATACTCCCTACATAGTGCACTGCGTGGGCTTGAAAATAAATGCTTTTTCTCCTAAACAATACGTGAAATGTCTTTGGGGATTCAGACATATTCCGAACCTGGCGCATTGTGCACTATATGGGTTTAAAACTTGGAATTTTTACAACGTAAATAGCGCACTATATAGGGAGTAGGGAGCCATTTTGGATTCAGTCCGTCGTTCGTAGTGGTTGGATGTGAAATGGTCCGTTTTCCAAATGTTACCGAATCGTTGTTCAGGGTTATCTGATAAGAGATGTGTTTAATATCTGTTAAAAGTCCCTCACAGAGGGTTATTCCATGAAATGGCTATAAATGCAATGTCTATTGTGAGTTTTCTGAAAGTTTTAAGATAAACTTTGGTCCTAAAACGTATTTATATAATGCATTAATGGCAAAGAGCCACTTTTACCATTATCATCATTACCTATAAAATGCAGGAGACACGTGGAGGCTCACTTGTGGTTTTCGACATTAAATTAACTGGCTATATCTGCACTGGAGACACCAACCTTGATATCTATCACCAGTTTGGGTTAGAATTATTCCCAGCAATGAGTAACGCTCTGAATATCTTTATGATTACAACTCTGCAGAAATGTTGAAAATCTGGTGGAATTTCACCTTGTATTGGGAAGTTGAAGATAAAATTACAGTTGTAGACATGTTTGACATTTTGATCAAATTCCCCCTACAGATACCTGTATAGGTGTAAGAGACAGATATAGCCATTTACTACAACTTCAGAGGGGCAGGTGTGCAAATAAAAGCATGGGGGTGGGCGTGTTGAGGAATTAAGTGGTTAAAATCCCCCCATGTGCCTGATGGGCTACAAAGTGCATGCTTTAATAGCTAATGCTGCCTGAGAGTGTGGTACTACAGAGATGTGGTGTATATTCACATGTAAAAAATTTGGTTGTGTTGTGTTTTACAGTGTGGTTATATTGTGCAGTGAGGGTTAAACCCAAATGCTGCAGTCAGTTTTCCACCTTTACCTACTGATGGGAGCAGCTATAGAATCTTATAAGGAACTGATGATTGGTGTCTGGAAACAGCCAGGGAAAGGATTTCATGCAGTGGTCTATGCAAAGTGTTAAATCAGCCAGTTACATTAAACTTTTGGTTGTTGTTGTTATACCATGAGGAGGATGGGTTCCCCTTGAGTCTTGGTTCTTCCCAAAAAGTGCTATAAAATAAATTTGTCTTGACTTGAAATGACTTTATACACAAAATAAAATTGTGCCTGTTGTAACTTATAAACAAGCCAAACACAGCTTATTAAATACACACTTTAGCACACTTAAATGTTTGTTGACCAAATGCCATCTGTTAATGATCTGTAATTAGATCAAAATCTTCTTAGAATCGTCCTGTGTGGGTGTAAAGGACAAAACGTACCCCACAGGGTTCTTGGAATTATGGCATTGTAGAACAATTGAAAATAATAATGATAATGGATAATAATAAACTTTTAAAAGCTATGAAGAACCTTATAATGTAAAAAAAGTGAAAGTGTCATTGTGAATGTACCACAACAAAATATGGCCCCTGTATTTAGTCCATCCACATGTGGACCAAAGCTATCAACAGAGCCCAGGAGAAGTGAAGGGGGATGGAACCTTGCTCATGGGCTGGACCCTCGACCCCCCATTTACAAGGGTAATATCCAAACTGTGAGGTCTTTGCTGCCCAAAGATGAAGGTTCTTTACCAGTTCACTGGGTCTTAAAAGAAGCTTTACTAAACTAATTGTAGATGTTCTTTAAGTATAAATATTACCTATTATAATATATAACTATACCCATTATTCATGCTCTCATTGGTTCTGTAGGAAATCAAAAATGGTTGTTCTATGGCATTGCACAGAAAACCCTTTCTGGCACATTTTAAAACAAGTGTACAAGCTGTAATTGCCTGAGGCCAGGATATTTATCATTGGCATTTACAGACTTAAAATATGCGTAATTGTAAAGCAAAGAACGAAGAGGTTATGATACTTTTCAAAACATTTAAATGTAGTTAATATCTGTAACATCTGGCTCCATTCACAGCTATTAACAGAGGTCCTGGGTCATGAACATCGAACAGGGTCTAGTGCTTCTTGGAGATGCGTTACTTTCCAACCACCGAACCCGTGTTTGATCACATAACATTTGTAACGAGGACGTTGAAGTGTTCCAGTACACACTAATAACAATGAAGGACCACCAATCCCTTTATCATAGTGGAAAGCATCAGTGCAGTCTAAGTTTCGTTACCCCCTTTTTGTTAATGAATAATAGCTTGTGCATATACATGAACAAGCACAGTTCTATGAACAAACAGCAAGAGGTTGACGTAAATATACTCAGTACCTTTCCTTTAGTCATAAACGTTGTCGTTGGAGACATATGGAAATGGTTATTTCGCCCAGATTGTCTGAGATGCATGTTAGCGGGGCCTATTACTCCTGTTCATTCAAAGAATAATGTATATTGTCTATGATGGTCTATGGCCTTTTAATGGAGGAGGAAATTGAATAGGTACACTTTGATGCAAGTCCACCTTTAAATTTTTTTAACAAACACAGAGAGCAGAGTGCCAGTAGAATGCACAGTATAAGCTCCATTAGGACTTTTCCTGCCGATGTTTGTTTACTTTTCCATCCTGGAGGAAGCACTTTCTATTCACTAAGTGTTCCTTAACTGCCTGGAAATCACGGTCAGGAAAAGAAACAGACCAAAAGTGAATTCAAACGCTCCTTTAGTTTGTTCACTCTGTGATGCTTTCTGAGCAAAGCCATAAGTCTTGTCTGTGGAATTAAATTCTAAGTTTGACCCTATTTCCTGTTTCAAAATAATATGTGAAGATACTTTTTTTCATGTTGGCCAGAAAATTCAGCCTCAGATCTGCCAGTATATTGCAGTGCAAGAGCGAGTGCAGGCCCTTGACCATTTGACCTTCAAACTAGCTCTTTTTATGGAATACTAATAATTACTGGACTGGTAATAATATGTAGGTGGTACCATTATTAGTGTCAGATACAGAAACATTATTAAGGTATATGTAAAAGTTTTTACACCTTAATCATCTATGCTAATTGTGAATGAGTTTTTGAGTTTTTTCACATTTTTGTAAATATTTTATTATATCTTTTCATGGGACAACACTGAAGCTATACTTTGATACAATGTAAAGGAGTTACTGTACAACTTATATAATAGTGTAAATTTGCTGTCCCTTCAAAATAACTCAACACACAGCCATTAATGTCTAAACCGCTGGCAACAAAATGAGTACACCCCTAAGTGAAAATGTCCAATTTGTGCCTAATTAGCCATTTTCACTCTCTTGTGTCATATGACTTGTTGGTGTTACAAGGTCTTAGGCGTGAATGGGGAGAAAGTGTGTTAAATTGCAGAACGGTGGCCAAGACCATACATTGGTTTAATAGGACAGGTTCCACTCAGAACAGGCCTCGGCATAGTTGTCCAAAGAAGTTGAGTGAATGTGCTCTGCGTCTTTCCATAGGTTGTCTTTTTAAATCGAGGTATGCAAAAGTTTGGCCACCCCATGATAAACAGCAGAAATTGGTGGTTTTATAAAGATGTTACCACAGTCTCTCTAGGACATGGAAAAAATACACAACATTTTCAACAAATATTGATACATAGCTATTTTTATGCCATAAATTGAACAACAATAAAAAGTAAAAATATAATTATGGCACTGTGCAAAAGTTTGGGCACCCTAAGATTTCAAGAGTCTCAGATTCTTTTTACAAGACCTTAATCAGCTTGTTAGATCTGATGCAATTTCCAAGCTTTACAAATACTCTTGACTTTTCAAATCTTGTGCACACACCTGTGGACACTCAACAATCATATGTTTCTCTAAGCAGTTGTGTAAGACTCTGAAAATCAAAGTTATTGATGCCCACAATGCAGGAGAAATCTACAAGAAGATAGCAAAGCGTTGTCAGCTAGCAGTTTCCACAGTGACAAATGTAATTAGGAGATGGCAGTTCAGGGGAACTGTGGAGGTAAAAATGAGATCTGGAAGATCAAGAAAACTGCTCATATGCTGGTCAGAAAGACAAATCAAAATTCTCATTTGACTGCAAAAAAACAGCATGAAGATTTAGCAGACTCAGGAGTGTTGCACCATTCCACTGTGCAGTAATGCATACAAACAGTTTGCTGAAGTCAAGCAGACTAAAGACCTAGTCTTTTGACAATGGTGTCAAGCGTGTGTGGCGGCAACCAGGTGAGGAGTACAAAGACAAGTGCGTCTTGCCTACAGTCAAGCATGGTGGTGGGAGTGTCATGGTTTGGGGCTGCATGAGTGCTGCTGGCACTGGGAAGCTACAGTTCATTGAGGGAACCATGAATGCCAACATTTACTATGACATACTAAAGCAGAGCATGATCCCCTCCCTGGGTCACAGGGTGGAAAGCACACCTTTAAGATGACCACTGCCTTGTTAAATAAACTGAGGGTAAAGGTGCTGGACTGGCCAAGCATGATTCCAGACCTAAACCCTATTGAGCATCTGTGGAGCATCCCCAAACAGAAGGTGGAGGAGTACAGGGTCTCTAACATCCACCAGCTCTGTGACATTGTCACGGATTCCACTGGCAACCTGTGAAGCTCTAGTGAACTCCATGCCCAGAAGAGTTAAGGCAGTGCTGGAAAAGAATGGTGACACTTTGTTTATAATTTGGACTTTAGGGCTGTACTCACTCAAAGTGGTTTAGACATTAATATCTGTGTTTTGAGTAATTTTGACTGGACAGCAAATTTAGACCATTATGCAAGCTGTACACAGACTATTTTACAGTGTTGTCCCATGAAAAGATAAAATAAAATATTTACAAAAATGTGAGGGGTGTACTCACTTCTGTAAGATACTGTATGTTTATTTTTTTCAATATGCTAACTTCATAAAATAAATCGTATTTACAGATTAGGAAATGTCAATAAATGTACTCGCTCTGAAGAGTGTACTTTTTAAAAGAAAGTCAGCGAAAGTTGCAAAGTAGCTCTGTTCTGATTGGCTACCCTGTTTTGTGTCTCATTCAGAAAGTAGCCTGGAGTGAAACACTCCTTGTAACTTCAGCCTTATTGACGCGCATTAAACAACTGTAGGCAAAATTGTTACATGTATGTAAAAAATCGTTTATACATACACATTAAACTCTTTCATTTTACAATAAGCCAGGACAGTTAGCTTAGCCCTAGTAGCTTTGTTTTGTTCACAGTTTTGGACAATGCTGACGTAAGCATCACGTTTTGCTTTTTTGGCCCTTGTAGAACTTCTGTCGGAGGGACAATTGAGAGGAAATTTTCCCTGAGGGTGTGGGCAGGAAGTAACTTCAGGAGCATCCTGTCTCACAGTAAGGGGAGGGAGGCCATCTTCCCACAAATCAACAGCTCAGGCCAAATTTTTCTCCCGTACTGCAGCATTTTCACTTTTCAGCTGTCTTTCTTACTGTCTCATAGTTCTCTCTGTCGAATCTATACTAAACATACCCGCTCACTGGTAACGCAGTAAAGACTGGATATCAAGGTCGGCTAAAATCTCTTTCAGTTCAGGAGGTAGATTATTAGCTTCATCATAAATCCATTAGCTAAATCTTGCCAAGACAAGGCCTACAGCGTTATAACTGTATGAACAATTAAAGCCCTGTATTTTATCTCAAAATCATCCTCTTCCTGAATGATTTATATGTTCGCGTTTAGCGTCATGTGCAGCTTGAGTGTAATAAGGCTTGGTTTGTGCAAGTGTTTCCGTTATGGAATATCACATAGACAAAGACATATGGCCAGGTGTGCAGATGATGCTTACACAGCGTTCTTCTCCCCTGAGTTTCAGTTGATTTCAGCACTGAGTTAAATAAAAAGAGGTGACTTCAGAATGACAAAAATATATATCCTCTTATTTAACTAGGATGGTAACCCTTGGAGTTGTTCTTATTTTATATTACATAATTATTTAAATGCAATTGCGTAATGAATGGCATAATTAGGAATCAAGAATAGTATGTCAATGTGAAACAATTTCATTTGAAGAATGTGTTTTCCTTTCACAAAATAATGTGTTTCTCTGCTTTACATGTTTATCACTGCCAGTAAAAAATTACTTAATAGGAATGTTATTCTATTCCTATTCCTAAAAGCTGAACAATTTGGGAAAAACATCAGCATGCTTTTTGTTCTTTTTCTTTTATTTAGCAAAAAAGCCAATTTTTCAGTCAGTTTGAAATTGTAATTTCCATATAAAATGATTTGTTCAGCCACATTCTAGGTCTTAAATGATATGAAAACATGTCAAATACTCATTTTAAAGGCTTCTTAAGGCTTATTTTGGTTTTTGTTTTGTATTAATTGCTTCTTAATTTGCATGTCTTTCATTGGTTCTCTTCATTAGAAACCATTTCAATAAAAAAGTCACGTTAATATTATTATTATGGTTAGGATTTGGTGTATACTTTACATATGTTTGTTACACTTATTTATGAAGATATTTGGGTGTTCAGTTTTTTAGTTCAGCTGCTGTTGTTGGGAATTTGCATTCGACATTGGTAATTATCACTGTGTTATCAACATTATTTCAAAATATTAGTTGATATTATTAGTGAACC
>JBBIGC010000018.1:2717348-2732314 GCA_037576955.1 Lepidarchus adonis | reverse complement strand
TCTCTCTCTCTCTCTCTCTCTCTGTGTGTGTGTGTGTGTGTGTGTGTGTGTGTGTGTGTGTGTGTGTGTGTGTGTGTTTTCTGACATTTTCAGGACAAATTAGAAACATCTACAAAATAGACTTGTGGATGGAATTTATAAATCTTCTTAAATTGATCAAATTTATATATATTTATATATAAAATGTATATAATAAACAATGATCAGCCAGAGCATTAGTACCATTTGCCTAATATTGTGTAGGTCCCTGTTATGCTTCCAAAACAGATCTGACTGTGGTGCAGTGTGTTTTTACACCTTTCTTTCAGAGTCCGCATTAACATTATGTGCAACAGCAGCTCTTCTGTAAGATTGGACCTAAACACGAATCAGGCATGATTGAGAAATTAATTCTGATATAAGAAAAAAAGATTCAATTGGGTGTGAGAGGGAGATTTCTGATTGACGTTTTAGCTAGTATGGAAGGTAACACATGCTAATGCTTTCTTTGTAGTTATATGAGGGACAGATTTCAAACCCTGGGTACGGTTTTTACCCTAGCATCCACTAGCAGGGTATTAAACAAATCTCTGTCCAAATGTAGTAATGGGCAGAACCAGAACATGTGTATGAGATTTGTTGCAGATTGCTGGCATCTATCACAGACTGACACGTGGTCAGAACTCTTAGACAATCAAGCTTTATTATAAAAGACATGATGTAGCATCAGTGGGGCTCAACTCTAGTCCTGAAAAAACATTTTCAAGAGATAACTGTGATTCATCACCTGTCAGTGGTTTTATTGTTTTGGCTGATCGTTGTATTAGAGAAACGAGAGACAAGGAGAAGATGGAATGATGTTTGGGTGTAAAAGTTTAGTCACATGAGATCTGGAGTGGAAATGTGTAGGACATTAGATTGGAAGGAGAAATTTCCATTAAACGTACATTACTGCACTTTGCAATTTGATTTGTACTCTGGCTTTCAAACTGTAAGTAATAATGTTTCCAATATTAATTTTCATCAATAAATTATTTACCTCAGCATCTCTGTTTGCTGTGCACTCACTGGCCACTTTATTACAAACCTTGTAGCCTTGTAGATCTACCTGACTCAGAGACTGAAGTGCATCTCTAGTATGGTGCAAGATAGGAGGACTATTGGTTATCTTAATATTTGGATAATCTAGCTATTATTTTGATGATAACCTGAGTAAATATACTCACAATTTAAAACGGCAAGCATTTACTTTTACTTCATATTCTTTACGCTTATAACTACAAACATTTGTGCAGTAGTGACATCCTGCTAGTGTGGGTTCCCTCTTTCTCAGTGATACTGAACCTGCTTGAGTAGTGGTCTCTCCCCTTGTTTGGAGAACATTTAGGGTGTTGAAAAAGTTTTTTACAGATCTGCCTAAACTCTTGATTGTTGTTCAAATTGCAAAGTAATCACTAAATTCAATATATTGACTGAATATTATTGGGAATTGACCTGTATCATTTTAATAAAAATGCTGTTATTGTGTTTGACATCAATACAATAAAATACAAAGAAAATCATTCTGATTGGGTTGAGACTCATTTAAACATCACAGTCTTAAAAGATAATAGCATTGTACAGGCTAAAATCATGATTAATATTTAACAAACAAAAATATGTCACCCGAATGTCTGTAGAATGTATGTTTCTGTCTTAATAGATTGGAATACGATATTAGATGATATGCAAATCATATTTAATTATATCAAATAAAAGCTTGGAATGCCCTCTTACCTAAAGCTTACAAGCTTATTCAAGCCAACACGACTTCAATACATAATACAGCTTTGTTGCATTCTTTGTAGCTGGCTGATCCTCTCTAGTCTGGCAACAATGCTGTGTGCCATACTGTAGTTTTGTGCCTGATTTATTGGGATATGCTATAAAGAGAGAGAGCGAGAGAGAGGAATTAACATTCATATACCTCTTCCCTTCACCTCTCACTCAGAAAGTGTGTGTAAGGCCAGACTGACGACAGTGACCTCATTTTTCTATCAAAATAGGGCGGAGTCAGGGTCACTCTGGAGATGTGAGGGCACCTCCACTAATCCCTTAAACCATGACACGCCCTCCGCCTTTCTCTCTCTCTCTGTTTCCACCCTGTACAATCAGTGCACTGCAGTGTTTATAGAGAAAGGGCAGTCGCTGGTCAGCGCTGAAGCGGTGGGTCACAATCAGGCAAGAGTAGAATTAAATCTGAACATAGCTGTTTTCGCAATCTGGCAACCTAATTTTGGAAACCTTGCTGCGTCCAGTGCGTATATTCTCTGTTGTTCTACTGTTCTACTGTTGTTTTAATACGTTATATTTATGGAATTATATCAGATGTTATTTTTTTTCCAAAGGCGTCTGCAACATGGATGTTATTCTGCAAGAATAGCTTGAATGGTTGATAGATTTGTTCTGATTGGAGCAGAGTGTGTGAACACTGTGAACAGAAACAGTGTAGCTGTGTATGCTGTTGATTGTGGATGCTGATCAGTTTGGATGATGTTCTTAGTCTTGTATAGAAATGTTAGAAAATGTTCTTATGATTAATGTGTTTTTCTGGGTTTGTGTGCTGTCTGACGCTGGCTCTCAGTAGTGGTACTGTAGGTTTTTGCTCAGATTTAATCCGGATGGCTTGGGATCAAGAGTATAAATTCCATACGATCAGTGGATTGGTATAATTAATGTAATGCACAGTGAATTAGGGGTGGAGGATTATGATAATATGATATAATCATGGCGGTGGAATAAATTAAGCAGTGGAATAACTGTGTAAGGTTATAAAATACAGATGACACTGGTAAATCATGTAGTGCTGCACAGTATGTGAAAGGTCATTGCATACATTGCATATACATTTGGAAAATTAATGAATTGAGTCTCACAATTAAAATGGATGCTGATGTGTGTATCAGATCTCTGTTTATTAGTATAATGTGTTAAATGTATAAAAAGTGAATAAAGTATAAAGATATATAAAATGTACTTTGATATAACATGGTTTTCTTGAGTTATGTTGATTTCATTGTTTTTGTTTTTTTCTTGTATAGTCCATGTCTTGAATCAGCCCTAATATGTTGTTGAACTTCAGAACATGTAGCGATGCAAGCTTTCTTTTCTTTATTTATTTTATTAATTAGTTTTTAAGTTATTAAGTCCAAACAAGACAAAGCGCAGTAATAACAGCGATAGCACAATACAATACATGTGTCCTAATTGCACATACCAATTATAACTAGTATTTGAGTTTGTAGTATGTATGTATAAGTGTTAAAATTACTCGAAAATACTCGAACATGGACATTTATAGCAGTTGCGTTTGTGTGCACAGCGTACTAATCTGCCAAACTTTTTGATTAGTGCAGAGGATAAACCTTATCGTATTAGGATAAAGTGTTTAATTGACTCACCAAATAACTAAACTTCAGCCTTTAGTGGGCTATTTCTCTCAGTGAGCTTCAGCATAATTGTATTAATAATTATTGGCAATAAACATGTGATTAATTGAAGATACTACACAAACTGCCAATTTTTCATTTATTGTATTGCACACAATATTAACAGACCCAGTGATTTCTGGATTCAACAAATTCTTCCATACATCAAAATAGTGATTGAGTGAATATGCAAAAGAATGAATGCTTCCATTTGAAGTTTATTTGAATATTCAACAATTACAATATTTACGCATAATGGATGAGCCACGATGTTTTAACCATGAGTTAAAATGTTCTAACAAGGAGTGCACTTTTCCTTGCTCTCAATTTTGTGTGAATGGAAGAGACTGAATGTTCAGAAAGGGAATGCAGTACTTTGTTCTGTGGATGAATTGATCCAATATTGATAATGGACAATACTGTCTGAGATCTGCACCAGGTATCAGTAACCAGGAGCAGATACATGCAGCTGATCTGTTCAGTTTAATTCTATTATTCTGTGTTTGTGATGCATGTACTCACTGTAATTCTTGTTAGTTTTAGGCTTTTTGTACCGACTTGCAGGTGCATGATTATTGTTTAATAGTAAATAAATCATTTAATATGGATATATGTATTTGTTATATTTTCTTTTGGCAAAAATACACTACATTACATACATTAATGCCTGATGTGAGACACAGCTTATAAATTAAACATTGGTATTTAATTGGGACTGAGTATTGGCTGATATCCAAATAACAGGACTGAGGAAGTCTGATCATTGCATCTATCGTTAGTATTTATTGAAACTTATTTAAGCTGATTTGAAACTCATAACTTAGTAGCTTAATAGCTTAATTCCCATTACAGCTGAGGTGTGTGTGTGTGTGTGTGTGTGGTGTTAATAACAAGGTTTAGTAGTGATGATTGAGTCAAGCAGAGTTGAGGAATGCCAGCTTACACATGATGTCATGTCTCCACCACAAAGCTAATGCCGCTACCACACCAGCAAGCAGAATATTTACCTGCACTGATGTGTGTGTGTGTGTGTGTGTAGTTCAGTTGTTTCATACTTGTGCTATTCTATTTAGATATTTTGGTGGGTAACTGGCCTAATTCATGTGCTTATACTCAATACATATGTTTTCTGCTTTGTTTCATTCATACAGATTTGCTCCATCTAATAAAAAATGCATCAACAAACTTTTTTTGTTTCAACATCAAGTCACTGTGAAAGCAGAAATTTGTTTTTTTCATTTTTAAACCCATTTTTATGTAATTTACACAGTGATGAAAAAACAGGTCAACAGAGATGGCCCAAATTAACTGGAAATTAAATAAAAATGGCATTTTATTACCAACAAACCAAACCATTATCCAGTGCTACAGTATGTGTCTTTCTGAGTTTGTTAGATTATATTGTTTCCGGTGGCAAGTTGGCTGTTGAAATATTTGAGCCATAAATGGTGACAGTCACTTGAAGCACTGTTTAATTAAAACTACTAGCTTTAATTAGTGACCATACCAAATTACAATGGCTGATATTGTTTAGGTGACTTTTTAGCATCAGTATTACATCATTATATTAAGTTGGTGAGGAGATCTGAGGCCAAAGCAGAGTTGACTGAGCGTCTGAGCTTAAATGTGTGTGACTAACAGAACAGAACTAACAGCACCCTGAATAGTAATGAAATGGCTAGTGGCAGACCAGGCAGTGTAAAATTAGAGCTTGGTTAATGCATTTGACTTCTTTTAATCTTCACTGTGAGGCATAGTAGTGCCCTCTGGGTTTTACACCCCCTGCTAGTGAGCCTCTCTGCTAGAACGGTATTTAAAACCACACGCGGCGTAGCGCTGTTTAGAGTCGCGTCACGCAACACTGCTGTCTCTCCTTTTGCCAAAAAGAAGGATTTTCCGTGTCTACAAGCGCATTAGGAGTCTGAGTCTGGCCTGGCATGTTTTGACATATCCCTTGCCTGCTTGTATCAAGGTGCTTTTGTGTACTCTTTACAAAGGCAAGATCTCATTTATAATTCACTTTGGTAGTAGCATTTTTTATTAGCTGCTGATTTTCTCATATTCTAACACCTTGTATTTATATTCAGTCAGACTGGAAATGATCTGTAGTTCAACGTTTGTCAGATGATCCCTCTCCAGGGCATTTCACTAACTACAGTAAAGCCATATAATTATGGAATAATTAAGTTACCATGTTTATGCAAATCCTCCTTTTTGCAGCTTCACAGGAAGTGCCACAATGAGTTCAAGAGTTAAAGGTGTGTGGTGTTGCCATGTCCTCACAAACCCCCCTTGCTTTCTCCTTTTGCAGAAAGATCTGCGTGCACTGTAAGTGTGTACGTGAAGAGCATGCAGTGCGCGCAGTGCCTGGTCAGTTGGAGAGGATGATGATGAAGCTGGTGTCCGACTTTCAGAGGCACTCCATCTCGGATGATGACTCGGGCTGCGCCTCCGAGGAGTACGCCTGGGTCCCGCCCGGCCTCAAGCCAGAACAGGTCAGTGATAGTACGATGTAGCGCTGCATTAGATCACTCACTGTGGATGGGTGGACTAAACTATTGTAGTCTGAATGAGCAGTCATAGGTAATAAATTGTGGCTGTGACATCACAACTATGCAACATCAAGAATAGGTTGTTTTAACTAGGGAGTGACATCATTCATTTCATAAAAAGTACAGGGGGTCCTCGACTTGCATCAGGGTTCAGTTGGTGCGATTGTAACGTAAGTCGAATTTCAACGCATGTCGCCACTCGTTTAAATAAGCACCAACGTGTGTATTGCCATTGGGCCATTCCTCTGTCAGTCCACCAGAGGGAGACATTCACCCACCTGAGGCTCTGTTATGCCTTTTTCTGAGCGTTTTATCTACTTTCACTTTTTCACAATTTTGCACTCTATTTTTTTAAGAGGTGGGAGTGGAGGGCAACGATGCAACCACGAAATTTCATATGTCGAGTACTATGTACTTACGTAGTACTCGACATATGAAATTTCGTGGTTGCATCCCCCGGTAAGTTTAGATGCAGGAAGGTGTACTGTCTTATAGAGCTCAGGAGTTAGTTTACATGAAAGTGACTATATTTGAATGCACCCCATCACACTAAGTTCACCGCAATGCAATGTTCCCTCTGTATTTAACCCATAACACTTGCACATGTGGAGCAGCAGGCAGCCATCAACAATGGCATCCACAATGTTGCAGGACAGTACCTTGCACAAGTGGCGCCTGGGTCTAGACTTGAACCTGTGACCCTCTGTTCACAAGGGCGATGTCCTAACTACCACAGTGTATGAAAGATTGTTTGGGAGTGGAAGAAAACAAAGAAAATTAGAGGCAAAAAGAAAGCTTGTTGGGCTTATTCATCTGTCTATAATCTTATTATCTCCAGTGAAGAGAAAGTGACTATTTGACATTGTGAACACACCCCATCGGACAAAGTGAACCACAATGAAATGTCACCATCCACACATGGAGGTGACTATCAACAACGTCCAGGAATCAGTGCAGCAGGATGGTACCTTGCCCAAAGGTACCTCAACGTAACCTGTGACCCTCTGAGCACAAGGGTTATGGTTAAGGTTAGCAATGTGTCACCTTTTATAACTGGAGGGAATTTCACACATTCACATCTATGGAGAGAGTGGGTTCCATCGTATCAGGATTGGTCTGCATCAGCAGAGCGGGACAGGATTACTGGTGTCAGAGAGAGAGAGAGTTGTACCATTTGCTGATAAAAATGAAAATTTACTAACTTGTACAAAAGATTAATAATTTAACTGTTTAATCTTTCCAACGACGGCGGAAGCTGTGCTGCTGCTTTCTTCTCTGCTCTGGCGATGCATTGCTATTGGGCACAAATCTGGATGCCTTACAGTTCCCAATTCAAGTGAAGGCCATTTGAGTGTCTGAGACGCTCTGACCTGTTCACTCCTGTACCTGTATTGCTGAGACCACCCAGGTTTAAATGGGGGTGTAATAATTTCTACTTGTATTTCAGAACCCTGTTGCTGCTGTACAATTATGAAACCTTTAGTTGAATAATGTTAATATTTTGAAAAATGTTTTTCCCCACTATTAAAACAGGAGATGCTTCAGAAAGTTTTGCATGTGTCATCATTTACATATATAAAACAGGTTACTTTTCACATTTTGCACATTTTGTTTGTGTACTAGCATGCTTGCATAAGGTTTGAACTGGACAATGGCAGCAGCTAAGAGCAGCAGTAACTGAGCCAGTGAGTGTGTATTGTCTATTGTGTGTGTTCTCACATTTCTCTTCACGGAGCAGGAAGCAGAGAGAACTCAGGTTACACAGTACTGAACACTGGACTGAATCTCATTATTCAACACAAACAACCCACATTTAATAAAGAAGTGTGTGTATGTGTGTGTGTGTTTCCATGTATACAGTATAACTCCAGGTCTTTGTGTCTACAGGTGTATCAGTACTTCAGTTGTATTCCTGAGGATAAGGTGCCCTATGTGAACAGCCCAGGAGAGAGATATCGCATTAAACAGCTTCTTCACCAGCTCCCAGCCCATGACAGTGAGGTCAGAGGCCTCCACACACAGTATTATACTCTATACACACAGAGTGCACACTATGTCTTAAGATTTAAGTGAAAATCTTATTTGCAGTTTTAGCATCAATGCAGTCAATCAGCCAATGAATGTTCGGTGTCTCATCTTTGCTTCTGTGGTTTTGTTCTGGAGCTGCTAAGCTAATGTATCTAACAATCACTTATCACTGTCATGGCTTAATTATCAATCACTTGCCTTGAGTTGTTAAGTCATCTTAATTAGACTTGCTTACAAGGTCCTTTAAGTTGGCGGAGCAGAGTCAGATTGTTGGCATGTGGCATGTT
Organism: Lepidarchus adonis; assembly: GCA_037576955.1. Lineage (NCBI taxonomy): Eukaryota > Metazoa > Chordata > Actinopteri > Characiformes > Lepidarchidae > Lepidarchus > Lepidarchus adonis. The sequence continues at coordinate 2,724,001 of JBBIGC010000018.1, read as the reverse complement.
AACCAATTGTGTCACGTCCATAGTCGCATGCTGAGATTCAACGCTTGAATGCACATTGAGCAGGATTTCTAATGGCTGAAAAGTTAAAAACAGGTCATTTGAAAAAGGAAGGGGTACCTGGCAAAGACAGATATTTGGTTAAAATATTTTTTGCTGCAATTGAAGTCTGTTACCAGGAGATGGGGTAATACTGGAAAATATTGTGGAGAAGATATTGGAACTTGAAAGACTTGCATATATTGTAAGGACTCAAAAATCAGACTTGAAGAAAAATGCAACAAATGGATCGTTCATACGTCCCTTCACACAGACACTGGAAATATGGAAAATGAATGACTGGTGTTTCACTGATGGGTATCACTGGTACAATTATGTGTTATTGTTGTGCTCCCACCCCCCACCCCCTTTTTTCTCCTTCACTCTGTTATTTAAGAAAACAGTAAAATTCAAGTTTTAAAAAAAGCTGTTAAAAATAATTCAAAATAGGGATAGTTATTGATGACTCCAGCTTGAAAAGGAACTGTTTGTGATGAAATTGCAGTGCAGTAGCAGCATATTTGAACATTTGTAAAAAAAAAAAAAAAAGAAAAAAAAAAAAAGTTAAGTACAGTAAAACAAAAAAAGCAAACAGAGTTCTTTGGTAATTTACTTTTTGCATTATTTTATTATTTATTTTTTTACAGTTTTATTATAGTGCTTTAAAAATATTTTATTATAGTAAGTGTGGTCCTACTTGCTTGTGTGGTACAGGACATTTTCTGCTTACTGTTATATACAGTTGTGCTCATAAGTTTAAATACCCTGACCGAATTTATGATTTCTTGGCCATTTGTCAGATAATATGAATGATAACAAAATAACTTTTCTTTCACTCTTGTTAGTGTTTGACTGAAGTCATTCTTTGTCACAAAAATGATGTTTATCCTTTTTAAATCAAAAAAGAATCTACCCAAATGACCCTGATAAAGTTTACTTACCCTGGTGATTTTGCCTGATTACATGCACACAATTTGACACTAACAGGTTTAAATGGCCATTAAAGGAAACCATCCTCTCCTGTGATCTGTTTGCTTGTAATTAGTGGGTGTGTTTTTAAGATCATTGTGTTTCTGGAATCCTGACAGAATTTTATCCAGTGCTGCACTGGTGTTTTTTGGATTCAAAATCATGGGGAAAGCAAAATAACCTTTAAAGGATCTGCAGGAAAAAGTAGTTGAACTCTATGAAACAGGAAAGGGATTTAAGAAAATATTAAAGGAATTGAGAATGTCAATCAGCAGTGTTCAAACTGTAATTAAGAAGTGGAAAATTAGAGATTCTGTTGAAACCAAACTACAGTCAGGTAGACCAACTAAAATTTAGTCACAATTGCCAGGAAAATTGCTCGGGATGCAAAGAAAAACCCACAAATAACTTCAGGTGATATATAGGACTCTGAAAAAATGTGGTGTTGTTTTTTCAAGATGCACAATAAAGAGGCACTTGAAGAAATATGGGCTGCGTGGTTGAGTTGCCAGAAGAAAGTCATTACTACATAAATGCCACTAATTGTTGCTTACAATATGCTAAACAGCACAGAGACAAGCCTCAAACCTTCAGGAACATAATCATTTGGAGCAATGAGACTGAAATTGAACTTTTTGCCCACAACCATAAACACTACATTTGGAGAGGACTCAACAAGGCCTATAATGAAAGCTACACTATTCCTACTGTGAAACACGGTGGTGGATCACTGATGTTTTGGGGACCACCTCGCCCTCACAGATCAGCTTCACCTGAATTTTGAACTTTAAAAGAGGAAGTAACGCTTGGACTGGCGCTAAGTATTGTTTTGCCCTGTGCACATACCAAGCGATTTCATGTTTTGCCTCTCACGTTCTGACCTGGCCTGTTTACTGATTTTGATTTTTGGATTTTGGATTAAACTTTGTTGCTGCACTTTGAGCCTCTGTCTTTTTCTGTCAGGATAAGACAGAGGCTCAAAGTGCAGCAACAAAGTTCTGTAATTCAGACTTCAGGAAGCTGAAACTGCTTTTTTTGCTATCTTACATACTTATAGAGATAATAGTGTGTCATACATTGTAAATAGGAAAAAAATCTCTTTCTTTACTTCTGAGAAACATCATCCTATTATCTTCAGTGCAAAGCTAAAGAAGCTACACATTTCTTGGCTGATTGATTACATTACAGAAAACAGTATCAATTGCATTTTTATCTCATTAAGAAGTCCAGTATATACCTGTGTATGTTCTCTATTAAAGAACCTGAATTCCTCTTGACATTAGTTTGCACTTTTACGATATCAAGCCTTTGTTGAGTTGTATAAGATTAGACTCTACACTGTGCAGGGCTGGGTAGTAATATGACCTTCCTGTCTCCTCCAACGTTACATTTCAGATAGTAATGTTGAAGCACTTGCCGACTGCACTGTTGTAGCACTTTCACTGTATTCTATGATTTAGAGGAAAGTGTTAAACTTTTTTGTAGCCGTCACATCAGTGTTGTCATATCTGAATTTATGCTTGATTGTTCCTGTACCTGGAAGTGGCATTGGACAAAAGTGTCAGACAATAAATAATTGTAAAAATCAGAAGACCCTGTGTACCCTCTTTAACATTGTGATATTGTGTGTGTGTGTGTGTGCGCGCGTGTACAGCCCCAGTACTGTAATTCCCTGGATGAGGAGGAGAAGAAGGAGCTGAGGTTGTTCAGCCAGCAGAGGAAGAGAGAGAATCTGGGACGTGGCATGGTCCGCCTTTTCCCTGTCACCATGACTGGAGCCATATGCCAACAGGTACAGCAAAGCAGAGTGAAGCAGTAATTCAGTAAAAAAAATCCCCAATGTCTTATGATAATGCTTGGTCAGGCAAGGTATTTTGATTAGGGTACTAGGCTAATACAGCTAACAAATAATAGAAGCCTGTACTAACTGCATGTCTGAATCACACTTAATCTGTCATCACAAATTGCTCTATTACACTATTACATTATTCATATTGGTACAATCTATACAACACCTGTACAACACTATACATACAATATATGTACAAACTATACAACAATGTACAACACTATACATATAAGTAAAAACTATACAAACAAAAATAAGTAAAATGTACATTATGTGGCATGAGACGTAGAGAAATATAGAAATTGCATTAATAGTGTTTCTATATATGGACAAAAATAACTAACTACAACTTCTTATACACTCTTCTGGGCTCCTTAAGGTGTTTGTGAAGCAGTGAAGCATGCTGTGATGAAAGTGCAGTGCATGTTTCAACTTTTGTAAAAAAAAAAAAAAAAAACTTTTTAAAAATTTACAAATTTATCATAACATCATTTTTTTAAGATAATTTAATTTAAAACTTTTATTTTAAATTATTTTTAGCGGTTTTAGCAGATAAACAGTGTTAAAATGTGGGTGTGCTGCAGCCCTCCCAGTTCCTGCATCCCTACTTGCTTGTGTGGTTAGCCTGTGACTAACAGCGAGCTTAAATCACTGCACACTTTATCTGTAATCTTAAATTGTTTATGTGCTCTCAGAATCTGTATGTTATACTGTTATCCATAAAAATAAATGGCTTGTCTCCATTTGAAACAAGTGCATGATTTCTGCATACACTTTACACAGTGCTCACTGGCAGTGTTAATGTCATAAAGTGCAATTATCTGTTATCTTGTTGTAGACAGATAGATATTTATATACGGAGCATGCACATGTACATTACTGTGCAAAAGTCTTATGCACCTGGTTTTCCCCTCCAACCAAACATTAATATCAGTATAATTAAATTATAAACACTGACTTTGTGTCAATTTGTAGCTGATGCATAAAGTGATGCTAGTGCAATATTTATTGTGAAATACTAGTAACGAAAAAAATATTGTGCAAAAACTGGAAACATTAGTGGCATGTGTCAGACAGTAGTAAATCTACATTAGCCCCTTAGCTCTGCTGCAAAACTAAAGAAGCAAAACTGAGAGCAAACATGTCTTGGCTGACTGTCCACTTTTCAGAAAGGCTTTTTGATCATTTGCCGAGTTCTCTGCCTTGCTCATTGCCAGTCGTTGTGAGGGTGGAGAAACACAAATGGTAAACAAATGCAATTTTGAAGTCTTTCCTCACCAGCTGATAGAGAACAGACCTATGTTGCCCAAGCATGGCGACATATGGAAGGCATAAAGCCACATGTATTTCAGCCTCACTGCTTGAAGTGTTGTGCCACGTTCCAGTACTCTGAACGCACCCTGGCTGATGAATGCTTGCTGAGAGGGTGTGGTGGAGGCTGGGAGCGACATTTTGTTTCATCTAGCGTTGATTTATGAACTCGTTGAACAGATGTGGCTTTGCCTGCTACGCACCCAGTTGAACAGAGTAAATCCCAGAACAGCAGGATAGTCTGTCTCATTCAAATGCCTATAAAAGTCGTCTTTTTGACCTCTTAGGTTTGTTGTTTTATTTTCAACTGGAAAGGTCGAGAGTAATGAGGTTGCTTAGGTGACTTTATAGGCTTAGCTTTCTATAAGAAAGCCATTGAAAGCAGGTACACTTTCCCAAAGACCCATCTTACAGGACTGAGAGTAATGCAGTGTAACTATTTGTGTCTAATTAATTATTTGGTGAAAGATGTGTGTACATGGGCAAATAAGATCTTGAATGTTTTTGATTTATAACTCGTTTTTCTTGACTAGATTTCTAAGATTTATTTGTTGGTTTAGACTAAATTTTTAAAAATCTATTTAGCTAACACGGTCCACTTGTCAAATGAAAACTAGCATCTTGGGTGGATGAGCTGAACGAAAATTTGGGAGTTTAAATATACAGGGGTCCTTGAGTTACATTGGGGTTTCGTTCCTCCAAACGTTCCTCCAAACATTCCTCCAAACACGTAACGTATGTAACGAGGCTGCAGAGGCTGAAATGAACAGCACTGTGCTTCATGTCTGCAACATGCATGAATAAGTAGCAGCCATGCAGCTAACACCAGTCTCTCTAGTGGCAGTCTCATATTACAGTACAGCATTTAGCAAACATTGTTCCAGATAGAAATGCTCTTTTTAATGGTTTCATCAACTGAGTACCATCACAGCATTAAACGCACTAGAGACACTGACTGCACAATGCACTATTAACCCCCCCCCCATCCACATGAACTCTTATTCAACACTAACAGTGAATAAAACATTAAAATCACAGCAATAACAGAAATAAACAGCACACATGGAATCAGCACTGCACAGCACCTTCTTTCTCCCATCACTCACTCACACACACACACACACACACACACACACACACACAGCATGCAGCTTAGCTCTTGGCAGCCCTGTATTTCCATAAAGCATTTAGTAGGTGTTCAAATGCATTCTCCTACCGTATATGACAGTAAATACACGCATTTAACAAAAAAGATCCACTGACGTAACCACAATTCGTGGAATGTCAAGTGTGATGTAACTAGATATGCACACTTGGTTTATTAATACCCATAAATCGACTGTACTACAGATAAATGTCATAAAACAAAACACAAAAAAACAGTAAGTGGTAATGCTGAGCTAACATGACAGACATGCTGTACTTACAAAGGATATATTGGCAGGGGGCAAACATGTGCTATCCTTTAATAAAAGCTAATTGACTTCTAATGATTATTTGTTATTGTGAACACACCACAGCACACAGTGCACCATGACGAAATGTGTCTTCTGCATTTAACCCATCACACGTGGAGCAGTGGGCAGCTATCAACAGCGCCCGGGGAGCAGTGAAGTGGGGATGGTACCTTGCTCAAGGGTTCCTCAGTGGTGCCCGGGCTGGGACTTGAACCTGCAACCTTCTGATCTCAGAGGCAAAGTCCCAACCACTAGACCACCACTGCCCTATAAAACATTAAAACCGCTTACTGGTGAAGTGAATTACACTGAGTGAATAGTCAGTTCTTGAAATTGGTGTGTTGGAAGCAGAAAAGATCTGAAAAGACCTTTTATATTGTTGCAAATTTATAGCTTTTATCTGTAGTTCTACTTACTGCCATCAGAATCAGCAATTGATTTTATCCTGTTTGTTGATCAGTCAGTGTCAAATAAATAACTTTTATTATTTTTTGACTGGTGGTAAAGACAGCCACTACTTGTCAATTAACAAACTGAACATAATGTCTGTGTGACTCCCATCCATACTGTGTTTCGCCTTATTGATTTCCACGCAGAATTGGGTTTGTTAATTCTGTTTATTCTTTTCACAATTCCACATGCGTGTAGTTGTGCGGTTTAAAGTGAGCAGTTAGTGATTTCCTAATCTCTGGAAGGTTAAACTTGTGAGGAAACTGTTAGAGTGTATGTTTCAGCAGAGCTTCAAGTCAAGAGAATGTGAACTACATTCAGACAATACCACTGCATTGGAGGGTGACACCCATATTCATGCATTGTTGTTTTGCAGTGCTTATTCAAAAACAAGTCTAGATTTGTGTATGTTGATATATGACTGTCATTTCCAGATGATTTTGAACATGGTTGGATATGAAATTAGTGACGCTCACCACTAGCAATCCCTCCACTTTAAAATGAATTCTCTCTCTCTCTCTCTCTCTCTCTCTCTCTCTCTCTCTCTTTCTCTCTCTCTCTCTCTCTCTCTCTCTCTCTCT
>JBBIGC010000018.1:2699831-2717248 GCA_037576955.1 Lepidarchus adonis | reverse complement strand
TCTCTCTCTCTCTCTCTCTCTCTCTCTCTCTCTCTCTCTCTCTCTCTCTCTCTCTCTCTCTCTCTCTCTCAGTGTGGTAGACAGATTTGCGGAGGTGACATAGCTGTATTTGCGTCCCGCGCCGGCCATGGCACCTGCTGGCACCCTCAGTGCTTCCAATGTGCCACTTGCAACGAGCTGCTAGTGGACCTCATCTACTTCTACCAGGAGAGTCATATCTACTGTGGCCGGCACCACGCTGAGCGCATCAAACCCCGCTGCCAGGCATGTGATGAGGTCAGCACAACTTTCACTATCAGAAGGTTCAGGCTTTGCTCTTCATTTTTCACACATGGTTTCATGTAAAAGCCTAACTGCAGTGCGAGAAGTTACTCTATATGCAGGTTGACACTTTTTTAGACCCAATAATGAAACAATTATCTGTTACTAATTCACCTGCTTATTGTGGATTGTTTCAAAACTGTTTTTAGGCATCAAATTCAAAATGTCTTTATGTTTTTATGAAATCCAGTCAAATTGGGCAGCCGTACCTTTAAAAGTATTTTTTGCAAAGAAAATCGGACTCAGAATTTGAAGAAACATTGTTCGCGGCCTGACACTGTTCTGTAGATCAAGGCCAGTGCGAGTCTCTTTGACATTGCAAAAATGTACTTAATTTAAAAGTACTTATGCATTGTACATGAAAGTACAGTGTAAACTAACATTGTTCCTAATACAAAATCAGATCAGCATGAAAAACTGATTTAGAAAAGTGTGTCGTGGTCACTGATGACAATGGTGCTGTGCAATTTACTTCAGTAGCCACAGGAGGGCAGCAGACTCACCACTTCCTCTGACCTTGTTACCGCCCACAAATATTTCACTGGACCTGTTGGCAGTGAGATCTCTTCATGCGCTAAAATTACACCCTAATCTTAAACCCAAATGACACACACCGACCCTTTTCTTCTCCCCCTTTCTCTGTGGTTAGATCATTCTAGCGGATGAGTGCACTGAGGCAGAGGGCCGCCACTGGCACATGAGGCACTTCTGCTGTTTTGAGTGTGAGACAGCGCTGGGCGGTCAGCGCTACATCATGAGAGAGAGCCGGCCGTACTGTTGCACCTGTTATGAGTCACTCTACGCGGAGTATTGCGACACCTGTGGGGAGCACATTGGTAAATCCTAAAAGGAACACCACACCATATCTCATAAAATAGGCCTATCATGATTAGATAGACTAAATTGTAAAACAAGAGTTGTTCCAATAAGTGGTGTATTGCTTTGCTATATGGGCTACTATAGAACTACAAGTTTTCACAGATCAGCCATAACATTAACACCACTGACAGGTAAAGTCAATAACATTGTCTATATAGATATTTCATTACAAAGGCATCTGTCACAGGGTGATTTTTAGCGGTTAGCACCCAATCAGCAGGTCTTGTCGAGTGTTCAGTAATTAGTACCAACTAAAACTGATCCAAAGTAGGAAAATTGGTGAATTGGCAATAGGGTTGTGTGGGCCCAAGGCTCATTGATGTTATTGCTGACTCTGCTAGAAAGGTGTGAGAAAAAAAATACAAAATACAAAAAAAATAGAAAGGTGTGAGAATACCTTTGGATGCTCTGGCAGCATGAGGGGGACCTACACTATATTAGACATGTGGTTTTAATGTTATGGCTGGAGTAATGTGACATGTGCATCTTAGTTAACAAATTCTTAATGTATTAATTGTTCATAAAAACGCTGTATTAAACAATGATTGAATCTCAATATATAGAACATTACACAATATATTAATGAAAAGAGTGGGGTTTTTTGCCCCCAAGGTTGGGGTAGACCACTGTCCAATAGTCTGATACATGTTTTTCTTTCTTCCCCATAGGAATAGACCAGGGGCAGATGACGTATGAAGGTCAACACTGGCATGCGTCTGAAGCATGTTTCTGCTGTGCTCACTGCCGACTCCCCTTGCTGGGTAGACCCTTCCTCCCCCGCAGCGGACTCATTTTCTGCTCTCGGCCGTGTTCGCTGGGGGAAGACCCGGACAACTCCGATTCATGTGACTCAGCCCTGCAGAGCAAACCCACCTCACACAAACACCCGCAGCCGCAGCACCGCAGCTCTCCACTACGGCCACTGGAGGGCAGCAATGCATCCATCGCCACTGTTAAATCATCCACTGTGTGTTTGCCAACTCATCTGTCAGAAAATAGAGGTACAGTTTTGTCCCGTTTTTTTTCTTATAGATCTGTATTGTTTTTCATGTAAATGGGTTGTATTTGCACTGTGAAATTAAAATGTTTTTTTTTTCTGTTTGCCTCTCTCTTTTTTCATAAGGTGTGCACACTTCATTCCCTCATTTACAAAACAGTGGCCGTCAACCTCCACCATACAGAGAAAAATGCCCTCAAAACTCACATTCTCCTTCCCAGTTAGTTTCCTTAGCCAATGGCTGGGGACCACAGTCCAGAGATCAGTCAAATGCCGACAATCACTCAGGGCATCCCATGTTGGAATACACTGTGGAGCTGAACGGATATGCTGAATTTGGCCCATTTCCACCAAACTGCACCTCCAGAGGAACCTCGACGGCGAAAGACAATGGCAGACTCGGGGAGAAGAACAGTTCAGGTTTGTTCTACACAAATATGTAAACTAAGCTGCAAAAACAGCCACTGAATTGTAAGATTATTTAAGTCATTATTTAATCATGAACAAATAAATGGTAAATGTTTGTTAGTTGGTTATTTACTAAAGAAACAAAGAGCAGAAATAGTGCTATAAATAATCTTTGCCACAAAATAAAAATAATGAAGAAAATTGTTTTACTTGTATGAACAGAGAGAGCTCTGAAATGTTTTTACAGCTGCTAACGCATTCGGTAACACTTGCTGAAATGTACACACCTGTGGAGAATTACCAGTGAATTACCTCATTTTATAAAGAGCAACTTCAAATAAAGTTGTAATAATAATAGTAGTAATAACCCAACAGTCTAGATTTTGGAGGAGAGCTTCTCTTTCAAGTGAGGATGGAGAAAGATGGTGCTTCTGAAGGCCAGGTGTACTTTAGCCAGTGAAAATGGCTAAACCATCATGCTGCCTGACATTAAAATAAGACCACAATTCAAAACGATACAATTTTAATTAGAAACATTTTCCAAAATGCCAAGAGAACTGTCCCACTTATTCCCATGTGATGTACTGGAGACCACTAGATTCTGATTTTTATTTTCACCCGGTCCTTCTTCCTCTTTCTTTTTCAGGAATTCTCTCTCCTCCTCACGGATCCCCGGTGGGTAACAACACAGACTCCTTCCCACCACCTCCACCTCCTGTTTTCATTGGCCCTGATGATTTGCCAATCCTGCCACCACCTGGCGATCCTCAGCATGAGCCCCTCCCCCCTCCACCAGCCCCGCAGCCAGGGCGGAGCAGCACGACCAGAGTCAGCTTCAGGGAGCCAATCAGCTGCAGCTACTCAGTGGAGGAGGATGAGGAGGAGGAAGCAGAGGTTGAGGAGGAAAAAAGAGAGAGGGCTGAGGGAGAGCAGGAGGACGATGAGGAAGAGGAAGCTGTAGGAGGTTTGGGACGCAGACTACGCCTTCGGGCTGGAATGCCTCCTCAGATGGACCTGCTGGGTAAGCTGGGGTGGGCAGCTCCCGTCGTGGAGAGCTGGTGTTCAGCATAGTTTGGTAGCTCCCCACCTCAAACACACCTGCTTCAACTCGCCTGTTAATCGTCAGGTTTAGGCAGTGTGTGGGAGGAGGGAAATTACCAAACCGTACTGGAACCCGGCCCTCCAGGACTCCTGGGCCCCCGGTCATACAGAAACCAGTCTATTTACTTGGAACGTCTTGTTTTCTTTTCAGATGGATCGTACCACCGCAGTTTCCGGCGGGGAGGTGTGGGTTCATCTGGCCATGCCCGCGTGGCATCAGACTCTTTGCTCCATATGGGCACAGAGAAACGCTTCAGACGCATGCGCCGTGACCGACCCCGTCTGGACACGCTGGACTGGAGAGAAGGGGAGTGTCCACATCCTTCCAGCCCCAACGGGGACGGAGATGGCGGCACACGGCTGACCCTTCACTCCACTTACTACAGACATGAAGACTCTTGCTCCACCTGCTCATCTTCTTCAGACTCAGAAGAGGAAGGCTTCTTCCTGGGCCAGCGAATTCCTCTGCCCCCGCAACTGGCCACCCAAGAGAAGGGCAGAGACCCTGAGAGAGGAGAGGAGGAGGCAGAGGTTAAGACAAAGAGAGGCAGTCTGAGGAGAAGGAGAAGGACACAAAGTCTGAGTAGCAAAGACAAAGATAAAAACTGTATACTGTCTTGAGAGCGGAAAAAGAGAGAGAGAGAAATGAGTCGCATACAAACGCATTGAAGCAGAAAGATTGGAACCTTTCTGAATGTGATCACAGCCATAGAGACAGAGTTTGCTGCTTCTTGCCTTTGTTTAGTGAGAAGATTCAGGAAGCTGTGTTAAAGTTGTATTTGACTGACATCCACAAGGAAGCTACACACTCTGAACTCTTTCTTTACACATAAGCTTTGCCACAAAGCCCACCAGCCAAGTCACATATAATTTTGGACAAATTTTCTATGGGACAAAGAGCATTGACTGTTCAAATTGATAGTCATAGACTTTGTGGATCATTGAAGCACTTTGATAACTTTTTATAACATTGTTATGAATAGACACGTTCTTCCTCCTGCTTTTTATTTCTTGAAACCAAGAAACCTTCAGGCTAGTGTTATTAGAATTGGTGCTTTTATGTGCTTGTCAGTGTCACTGGAACAGTTGTGTCCAAAAATGTTAATAGTATATCTCCATGAAAGATCATTCCAATCTATAAACAATATCACATATTACCTCATCATAACAGGAGCAACTTTAAATAAAGTCGTCAGTAATCAAGCAGCAGTCTGGATTTTGGAGGAGAGTGAGGATGGAGAAGGATGGTGGTTCTGAAGGGCAGATGTACCTCAGTCAGTGAAAAATGGCCAAACCATCATGCTGCCTGACCGGTGTATAACTGTGGCCACTCATCTTTTTTAACATTAAAATAAGAGCACAATTCAAAATTATAAAATGCTCATTTTTCAAAAAGGCCAAGGGCAGAACTGAAAGGCATTTATTGACCCGTTCCTATATATAACCTACATATATATATATATATATATATGTGAATATTTCATAACAATTGGATTTATAAGGCACCTATGCAAATTATTTAAAGCCACTTTTTCAGCAGTGATTGTCTTTATGACAGCACAACACAATAAATTGAGTGAAAAGTGAAGTGAAAGTTAAGTGAAAAATAATAATACCTATATATAATATATATGTGTGTATATATATGTATATCTAATTAATATTAGATTATATGCAAAGCATATATTGGTTGGTTAGGAGAACACAGTTTTGGTTCCAGATTTCTCCTCAATACCTTAAGCTATTGCATGGATGTGATGGGAACTACAATGGGCTTCCGTGAGGAGACATCTGGAAATGGCTTGGTCACATTCATTGAGTTAAGCGGCTATTTACACGCATCCTTGTTTTTAATGCTGCCCAGCTTTTAAATATTCTTCTCTCAGGTGCCCAAAGCTTATTCACAGTACTGTACTTTAAGGGAAAGAACTATTAACGTTGCTGTGGGTTTTTCTTACCATAGCACTGATGTACAATCATACCTACCATACAATGTTCTCACCCAAAGTGATCTCACAACTCTGCTCTCCCCTAATGTAGTCAATCAGCCAAGGTGTGTTTGGTGTCTGGGTTTTCTTTTGCACTGGAGTGGAGATGCTAATGTAGCTAAAAGCTAGAACTATTTAGCACGGCATACTGCGTGTGTAAAGCACCGCACACTCTCCTCAAAACTCCAGTTACATTACAGGGTTGCACAAATACTTGCCTAAAAATGATAGATCTGAGCTGTGTGCAGTAAAAATGTTTTTATATCTCATTTGACCCACTTTTTTGAGCTGCATTGTTATAATCAATCAAATTTCATTGTATTTGTGCCAATTTTTAAAGTCCTGAGGAGGAAAATGGTGTAAATTAGATTTTTTACCAAACTGTCCTTTTTGATTTAGACACAGAGCGGCAAACAATGAACACACACTCACAGAAACAGTGTTTTTGACTGTCAGGCCTGAAGAACATGTTCAAAAATCTGTCTGTGCATGTGAAGCTGCTCTGCTCTTGCACCTTCATGTTCATTAAGTGGAATATTATTCAGAAACACACATGCTCAGGTGAAGTGGATAACACTGACTAGTTATTTCATTACAGTGGCATGTGTCAGGGGTGGGATTTATTAGGCAGCAAATGAACAAGTCAGTTCTTGAAGCTGATGTACTGGAAGCAGGAGCATAAGGGTCTGACTGTGATGTCTAGAGCAGCTCCAGTCTTGTGAAGTGTTCCACGTTTGCAGTAGATAGGCAGGTGGTGTTAACCATGGGTGTGGTTGCTTTATTGTGACTGTTCTTCTGAAGAACAAAGAAATCCAGATGTTACTGGCCAACATTTTTCACACAAATTTGTAGTGTTTGTATAAGCTGGTGACTGTGCAGCTACAGGCTGAATTCAGAAACACTGCCCCCTGCTAAAACGTTGACTGTGACAGAAAACACTATCAGTGGGAATTACAGTAAGACACTGTAAAATAGAATCCTATTTTTATATAAACATGGGTGATGGTGCAACTTATATGCTCCTGTAAAGACATTGTCTTGAGATTTTTTTAAAAATAGGAATAGAAACATTTTTGTTAAATGAAAATAAACCACTTGTACTTTTGTCCTGGGTTTCACCTTTTCATTTGATTGAAAGATTTAAAAGCTTCTCAGCCATTTTCAGGTTCACTGCACTGCAATTCTTTTCTTGAAATGTCAAAACAGATTGACTGACTGGATACCACAGAACAACTCATGCGATCATATTTGTCACTTTCGCGATCTATCTAAGCAAACGTTCCTTTAATTGTTGGTTTAATCATTAATCAGCCAGGACGAACTTTCCCCATACCCCGTCCTACAAAGGAAATGATGAAGGGGAATAAAACACTGCTGCAGTTACAGGCCCTACTGTTCTGGGGAGGCTGCATTCTAGATGTTGAGGCATTGCTGTGTGCATTTTATTGCATCCAGCCACAAGAGCATTATTCAGGTCAGGTACTGATGCTGTGATTATTTGTTCTTAATCCCATATGCTCCCAACTCATTCTAAAGGCTGAATATAGATGAGGAATCCAGAGCAGTTCCACTCTCCACAGGCTTCAGAGGGTCCCATCATATCATATTTACAGATACGGATGTTATTTGATCAATATATAAGCTGGTGGAGGAAATTACAGATCTTACAAAAAGTGACCCTCAGTGTAAATGAGGCCTATAGGTGTGTATGCTTGAATTGTACGTAATGCATTATACTGCCACTTCTCTGCCTGACCAGCAGGGGGAGTAATGTGTGTGACTTCTAATGGCTGCTGAATTTGAGAGACAAAGATCTACTCTTTCGTCAGTTAAACCAGTCCCTCAGCAAAGCATACGCCTGCAGATCAGGAATGGCAGGCCCTTCTCTGTTACTAATTAAAGGCAGGGGACGCCCGACACTGTATTTTACAACCTTATGGCTTCAAGGACGCTGTTGTGTCCGCTGAGTCTCCATCTGACCACCAGGGGGCGTTTATGTTTATAGTCCAAAGGCACGGAAATCCCCTGTTCATACACGATACCGATACACACACACATCCAGGGCTGGAAAATACTTAATTGGTCTTATTGTTGAATGACAACAAGTATGAATGTTTTTTTTAATAAAAATGAATCACTTCCTGTTTTTTTTTTATTAAATCATCCAATCAGATTCATGATACAGAACCCACACGCCACTGCAACGCCAAAAAGGAAAAAATACAGCTATATTAATATATATATTAAATAATACTGATTTATTTAAATAGTAAGTCGTGTTCACTGCTATATGTTTAAATATGTATAAATGTATTTATTTACTGTACTCTCACTCAAGCATTCACAGCTCCTTACACACTCCCAGGGAGTGGAGAGTGGAGGTTTAGGGCGATTCCCAGCATTGACGAGCACCTTCAGAGAACATATCATAATATCTAACAAAAAATATTACATAATATTGGGAAACCACTATTACATTCTTTTTTCCAAACAGAAATACAGACAAATGGAGACAAAAGAGAAATACAATAAAAATGCAACATCATGCTGGATTTTATATATATATATAGAATAGAATAGAATAGAATAGAAATATGAGAATACATTCACAATACGTTGGTATTTGTGAGACAAAAAAAAGGAGACAACCAATATCTGTGCATACGTATGACAGTTACAATGGTGTTAAGTACAACACCTGAATTCTTTTATCACAGACTCAGGCCCATAATAAATGAATGGCAACCAAATCGTTCTATATGTATCCCGAGGATTAGCTCCACCATATCTCAGTTCTTCTAACTGCTGCATCGAAAGCATCTCCCTTATCCAGCGATTTCCACAGAGGAAGAATGAGTCTCCTGGTCATCAAAGATGACTGTGGCTTATCACTTGTATCTTTTTAAACATTAAAAAAAGAGCACAATTCAAAATAATAAAATGCTATTTTTTTTAAAAGGCCAAGGACAGAACTGAAAGGCATTTATTGACCCTGTCATACAGTATAACCTACATATACCTACATATTTCCACAGGAGCCTCCTGGCCATTATTTACGGAGACTGTAATCTCAGCAGAGAGAACCCCAAAAACAAAGTGGTGACAAAGCCATAAAGATGTTGTTCCAAAAACTGTTTAGCTAGTATCCCGTTCTCTGATAGGGCCCAACATGTCCTGGGACACCCCTGGTTACTCCATTTCCCTTTAAACTGAGTAACACTCTTGACACAGCACCCATATTTTCAGTTATGAACAGTTTGCAGTTTTTCCTCTTTGTTTACTGTAGTCAGACTTTCTGTCATTCCATTCGTTTTCCTGTTTAAAGACACGGTCTGGGAGCTGCCGAGTTGGGGTTAGTGCTGAGTAAGTGCTGATTGAGCTTGACTGCACTATTAATAAGATTTTCTAAGAGGAACCTCATGACTGCCCAGCCACTCAGCTTGCTTATCCTGCTCACCTGTCCTCCAGACCAGTCTGACCAACATGGATCACCTGCATCGGCTGTCCTGTGCTCCCCCCTCCCCCCCTAACCAAAACTGCTCCTCCCAGATACTCCCAACACAAGCTCCTACTGCTAGACACTCTTACTGTCACTCATCCCCACCGTGTTATTCTTATATTCACTCTTTCTATCCGTTCACCACATGAGGATGAGTCTTGGATGCTCTCTGCACTTTTTTCTCCAGCTTTATGGAGCTTTGTCTTGCCTCTGTCACTGTTAGCTTGCTCGCTAGGACCCGGACTATGTGAAGTGGCTTTGCAGCAACGTCAGCTGTAAAAAGTGCTGTATTAATGACAAACCCTGACTTTTCCCTTGTAATTAAGTGCTATTCTGTACTTCAAAAAGTTATATATTCTGAGGGGAAAGCCCATGCTAAATGTGCTAACAGGGCTAACAACACGTAGAATCTTCACGCTCGTTTGTTGTTATTACCTTTTTAAAATTAAGTTTAATTACATAATTATATGTTTTTAAAATGAAACTTGACACTGAAAAGCACTTAATTCAGTTTCTATACACTAAAGTACGTCAGTGACATCACACACAGCTGCGCTCACTCACGTACAGTCATGGTTACACCAAATTCTCAGTTAAACAATGTAAACTGGAGGAAAGCATGGCTGTGCCTCTTCCAATACTGAATTCCAAACAACATAAGGGATCTGCTCTTTAAGATCTTACATAATGTTTATCCATGTAATATAAATATCTCTATGTTCAAAGATATACATGAGAAAAGTTCTGCATTTGTTTTGTAATTGTCCATCTACATCTGCATTTTGGAAAGACCTAGAAAAGTCAAACAGAGCATCTTACTATAATTGGGGATAAGGATATTATCACAAAATATGAAAATAATAATTGAGTAGAATGTTATATTTTAAATCTTATTTCTGATGAGCAAGTTTCATATACACAAGACAAAGTTCTCTGGGCCTGTTCTTGATTGACCTAAACATATACCTTTATTTTTTAAGATGACAAATTAAAAAATATATTATTAAGAGTTTCTTCTCCTCAAGATCAGTTATTTTTTTTCATTTTTTGTCTTATTTTATTTTATTGGTGTTCATACAAGGTGGATAAGCTTATTTATTCGTAATCTGTGTATCCAACTAGATTGTACATTGTAATACAAGTACTGTTGTATGATATGTTTAAATAAAAACAAAAAAAAAGTTCAATATTGCTTATCTGGCTCATCTCTGATTATCTGACTCAAATCCCACCTGCATCATCCACATCTCCTCATACTTATACATATTTCTATATACTTATACATATTTCTATATACTTATACATATTTTGTACCTATCTCTGCAGATCGTGTAAAAGATGTTCTGGTGTTTATGTACATAAGATTATTATTATAATTTTAATATTTATTTTAGGTATATATTTTTAACATACTTGTTGGTGTTATATTTTCTCATATATTCCTTTTGTCTGTATAAGAGCTCTGTAACACCTACATTTGTCATTCGTGGGATAATAAATGTTTATTCTATTATATTCTACTATTCTTATTTAAAAAAATAAAATAAAATAAAATAGCTCAATCACGTGACCTGCAGGAGCCAGCGCGTCATAATCGCGAAAATGTTTCTGATTGGACGGACACTGCAGAGGGGGAGGAGCTCTGGGGGAGAAAGTTAAACAGGTTTGGCTACTTATGTTTTCTAGCAGCGTTCACTTAGTCGCGAAGTGTCTCTTTCAAACATAAAACATTAGCGTCTTTTATAAAACATGTTAGTGTCACTTTGGCTTACAGGAGACATTCTGAATTCAGGAGCGTCTCTGAGTAACTAACACAGGTGAGTGAGTGTGTGAGTGGAGGAGGTGGAGGAGGAGAGTGGTCTCAGGCAGGTCAGGATGTGAGCATGTGTTCGTGTTTCTAGATTAGGGCTATGTCTTCAAGTACATGTTTAACAGTAGTTGCCATAATAACGCCTGTAAACCACACACAGGCTGAACATATGGCATTTTACGCGTATACTGTTTGTGTGTGTGTGTGTGCGCGCGCGCATCTAACCCCCTCTGCTTTTACTTTACTTTCATACTTGCTTTTTTGGTCATGTCGAGGCATGTCGTATCATTCCAATGAAATGTAAGCAGAGTTAATCTGAAAAGCATCTGTTTGTCCAATTTCACGTGAATTCACTTGGAGGATGATCCTCACCACCTCAGCTTTGAGCTTCTACTAAGTGCAGGTGAGGTGACTGGCTTATTTCTGCCAGATAGTAGCCATTACTGATATTCCTACTCTATTCTTCTCATTAGGTCTGTAATGGCTATTTCTACAAACCTTTAGCAGAGTGTTGCCTGTGCTTTTGTGAGGTTGAAGGGGGATGTTGAAGAGATTGTGAAAAAGAAAGAAAGAGACCAGATGTTATTAGGTAAAATGAAGGTACAGTATAGACAGAAATGCTCTTGCCCTTTGTCCTCAGGTGGAGCTGAGGCTTGCGTGCTAGAGGAATGGCAAACATGCAGACAATGCGTAACAGCCCAATACTCCTCACACAGCACATAAACAAAGTTATCATTTATTAACTGACTCGGGGCATGAAGGCTCGACTGCAGTCGTTGAGGTTACTTTATGACTTAAGGGACATGGTCTTTTCTTTTGAAGCTCCCACTGCATTCCTCAGCTGTAATGTAAGACTACCACTTCCCACACTTGTGGAAAATCAATCCTGCGGGTTGTTTAGAGGAACGGCCACCAGCGTGACATCTCTGTAAGGTTTTCTGTCATCACGTGGCTCCCGTTGTCTGTTTCCACCACCCACTCTTTAGCTGAGAAGTAGTGATGCACAGGGAAGCTGTGGTATTGGCCATTGGAAGGACATGAGTGACCTTGTGTCGTTTTTAGTGTTTTGCACTGTTCCAGAAAGGAATGAGTGCATCAAGTAAGGTCAGTTTTATTTCAACAGCGCAAAGTTTCAATGAGCGAGAGGCAAAGAAAAACTCCCTAAGCTGGAGGAAGAAACCTTGGGAGAAGGGGAACACATCCTCCACTGGTTAACACTGGACAGCAGTGGCAAACAAGGAGAAAGACAAGAGATTCTCAGTTTCTGTAGTTAGCTTATGCTAAAAGCCTGTAAATCTTTATCTGGAACATCCATATGAAGTACAAGGAGCTGTCAATGGATGTTGAATGAGTTCGGGGCAGTTGAGCAGGAGATCTCAATGATGGATGATCTGGTCAGAAACTTTGGGAGCCCCAGAGGAAATGTGGCTTCTCACAACAGTTTTCTTTGTCTGATCAGAAATAAGTAAGCTTCTTATTTAAAGATTACTGAGGTCAGACTTGTTTCTCCTGAGGAGAATTTGTCTTTAAGTTGATGTGTTTTATTGCTCCTTGTTTCTCCTAATGAGGTTTTATGAGAAAAAGGTCAGACTTCAGTAATCTTTAAATAAGAAGCTTTTTTATTTCTGATGAGACAAAGAAAAGACTGTTGTGAAAAGCCACATTTTCCTCTGGGGCAGTTCCTCGTGTGATGAACCTTAGGGTTGTCTGTATGGCGCCTCCTCAGCAGAAGTGAATGGTTTGCAGTGATAAGAACTCCAACCAGAAGTGAGGCAACAGGTGGACAAGATAGGTCCTGATAGCAGGGTTACTGTGTTGGGTCCCGACGTTCAGGTCTACTTCACACCTGTAGGATGGGCCAGTTGACCTGTTCCTGCTTTCCTCATAAATTTGTTCACTTGTAGCAACTGTTGGACAAGTGTTTGCCAACAGTCCCATTTAACCTAATGAGAAACTGTCGCATGCTTTGTTTAGACTATGTACATAAAGTGGATTTTCCAGTTTAATATGTTGTGCTGGATTATTCTTTTGTGTCAGTACTGATACTGGTGTGGGTGAGGATGGGGGCAATACTCATTAACCCCATATACATTAGTCACTTCATGTATCTTATTAAGGTTATATTCTGGGTAAGGCCAAACCACGTAACAGGTGTAAATGCAGCAGATATGAATGAGACACATTTGAACTTTGTTATAGCAGTGCAAGTGCATCCGTTGCATCTTCTGGAACGAGTTTCTCCTTCGAGTTTGATTTGAAATCTACATCGGATGAGCCAATACGCATTGCTGATTTTCAGGTTTGCTACAACACACTAAGGTGCTTTAAGGGTTTTAAAGGCAAATAGTTCATGCTGTTGATGACACAGAAGATAATTATTCTTTACAGGTGTCTCCTTGTACAGTGTGTTGTGTTAAACTGAGCTTTTGAGTGGAACAGAAAAATGAGGAGTAGCTCAGGCAGTTGGTTGTTGTATACGAGGTGATTTACAGGTCACGTAAAACATGGTATTCTGATTTTAGTCTGGTTTATCTGGGACAGTTTTGCCTACCAAGTGTAAACACGTGTCTAAAATCTGAAGTAACCGGGTATCATTGATGTGCCATCTCAACGGCCAAAGTTAAAACAGTGTGACATGTTATGCACTTACAAATCTAGTTAAAAAATGAACTAAAAAGTAATAATAGCATTGTTTGCACTTCAGTTTGAATCCAAAAGCTTCTTCAACATAATAATTGCAGTGAAAAAATGTAGTTCATTATTTTGTGGGTTAAAATGTTTACAATATGTCATTGAGCAGTTCTCCTTAAGACGAGGCAAGTTTATTTATACACCACATTATCATACACATGGTCATTCAATGTTCTTTAAAAGGATGGATGGAAAGTGAAGAGGAATAAAAACAAGCAAAGAGAAAAAAATAAATAAAAGAAACATAAAAGAAAAGCAATAGTGTAGTATTACGTTTTCAAAAAGATGATATACCATCTGTAAGAGAGGCTAACCACTTCCCTCTTATCCCATAAGAGAGGCTAACCACTTCCCTCTTATCCCATAAGAGAGGCTAACCACTTCCCTCTTATCCCATAAGAACATTATTATTATTCCAAGTCATAAATAATGTTTTTATCTTTGGACTTGGTGAAATGTTGTAATCCTCTTGTTCTAAGACCTTCATTGCTGTCTCACTAAATACTGATTTCTCTGCTTCCACACACAGGAGTGACAGAACAGATTGTTGAGAAAACTCTCAGGATGTCTTTGGACACTTTGACACCATCACCACGGCGAATGGCCAGAGACACTGCACAGTCCTATCCAGGTTCTCGCAAACCCAGCGCAGTGGAGCGACTGGAGGCAGACAAGGCCAAATACGTCAAAAGCCACCAGGTGGTATTGAACAAGCAGCTGCCCGTCATCCGCAAACCTCTGATGACCCCTATTGACAACATGCAGCTTCGACCGGGGGCCATGCAGCCGACTCGAAAGACTCCCACCCGCTTCATTTCAAGGTGTGAGGCTCCTACGCTGGACCTGAAGCACTTGAGCAACCTGATCAATGAAGATGGTGATACCACAGCACTGTCCACTCCTCCTCATCTTAACTGTTCAGGAAAAACAGAAAGGTTTCCAGGTTCTAACCCACCCCAGCCCCTCTTCTCAACTGCAGCTTTGGTCAACAAGTTTTCCGTCAAGACCATTTCATCTCCAGCACCCCAGATAAAACCATTAGCAGATAGCCCAGGAACTAATGTCTCTTGCACTGTTACAGTCCGGAGGGTAGATGTTAAGCCTCAGGTGCCACAGATGAGGAAGCCACTTCGGGCACAGCTGCAGAACCGTCCACCTGTGCAACTGCCAGAGCAACGTGTCCATTCGCAGCTATTGCAGCTGCTCAGGCCTTACACCCAGCCTCAGCTGCAGCCAATAAAACCTGTCGCCGTTAAAACCAGACGGGATGCTACTAGCATCGCCCCTGACCCAGCTTCACTCAAGTCTCCCAAAAGCCCAGTCCCGATTTCACCCTTGTCTGCAGAACCTTTCGAGAGTCCAGCTCCCACTTTGTCTTCTCCAGTTAGATCAGTGAATGATGCTACGCATGATGTCTCACCCCTCACTTCCCCAGCAGTCGTGTTCCTTGCATCCGCCAATGATACCCCACCTCCAAGTTCTCCAGCCAACACCTCCAGGTCCTCAGTAAGCTCCAGGAAGCGTCCCTCGCTCACTCGCTCCAAGTCCGATGTCAGCGACCGCTTCTCTCGCGCTGGCGCAGAAGTCGAACGCTTTTTCAACTATTGCGGACTCGACCCTTCAGACTTCGAAGAGCTGGAGCCCGGCTCTGATATCGCGTCCGTGTCTCGGCTGAGGAGCGCCAGTGCCCCTGCCTCAGAGCACACTGCTGAAGGAGAAGAGGAGGAGGAGGAATCAGCCAAAGATGAGAAACCCTCCTACGGCATTTCAGTCATTGAGAGAAATGCAAGGGTCATTAAGTGGCTATATGGAATGCGCCAAGCTAAGGACAGTACAAAGGTCGCCAACATATAGCCTGCAGGGAGCAAAGGCTACTATTTCACTACCACTCTGCTTCTTTAAAGCACTGGCAATTTTATTTTCTCAGAAGAAACCTGTCGACTTTAGCAAAGATTATAAGTATGGTGTATAAGAGTAACTGCACGGACCCCAGAGGGCTGCTGTTGCTGCTGCTACTGGAAAAGTAATTTTGGGAATTAAGTAGTGATTACACTCACCGTTCACTTTCAGAAACCCTTCCCTGCTTTTACACTTTCCCATTACACTTTCCAGAAATAATGTCAATAAAGACATCCACCCAATAGCTTCTTTGTCAGAAGCTTCTAGAGCAGGGGTGTCAATCTTAATTCTTTCCAAGCTACAGCAGTTTACTTTAACGTTCTTGTACACATCTGAGACGCCTGATCAGCTGCTTAATTAGCAGTGAATTCAGACCGTTAGAAGTGGGGCAACACAAATGTGGTCTCTGACACTTTTGGGCCAATGGAAAGCTATTAAAAATGTACAAAAGCATATAAACGTATCTAACTCCATGATCACCAACCTGCATCTTCGAGACATGTTTCTGCAACTTCCAGTCCACATTTTCAAGGATTTCTGAAGGAGTTTTAGCCGAGGGGAATGGGTTTCTGCTAAAGATGCTGGTGAGTGTACTTATAATGGGTTTTCAGGGAAAGCTCTTTATCACGCCCTGTTCTTCGGTATGAGAAATGACCACTGCAATTGATGTGTTAATGTTGAGTGTTTTTTGCACCAGTGTGTTCAGTTCTGTGGTTACAAGGTTTGTGCATGGCTTCACTCATTAGTTGTTTTTGCATTATTTGAAGAGATTTCCTTTATGATAGAAAGACTCTAAACTGAAGACAAGGGCCTGAGTGGATGTGCACAAGACAGTATTCATAAACAGCCTTGTCTGCACATGTTGATGAATGACAAACAAAATGTGAATAAAACAAAGCCAGTTCTATGTAGTTTTGTTTATTTCATAAAACATTAATTTCATTATGAATTAGGTCAGTTCAAGGCAATGGAATATGAATTTATTTATTTTTTTTATCATGGCTACATTAAATAACCATAACAGTAATGGGTAAGGAAGTAGCTTGCAGCAGAAAAAAACTGATGAAGGTCACTCACTCATGAGAGGGGTTTTTCAGCTGTTTCCTGTAATTATGGGCAGGAAAAGCAGAGTAGATGTGAGATTTGCCCACTGGTTGCAGTATGGAATACAGGTACTGAAAACATGCCTAATGTTTTTCTCTAAATCCATCTCACGATTTTAATTCCCATCAATATTTACTTTGATAAATTATGGAATTAGTCACTTAAAGAAACTCAGGTTCCTAGATGGATGTTGGCCTTGACAAGGATCTAGGGAAACCATTATAATATGTGTAAAATGTTATTTGCACAATTTTTCCGCTTCCTCTAGATGTCATCAGTCAGACAGGACGAGTGTGTAGACTAGATTTTGATCCTGTAATTAACATTGGTAGCAAGTGTTTTTTTATTTTTGTTAATAAGTGCAACCTCAGAACTTCTCAGAACTTGCCCAAACCTCTTCAGCATGAGGCACAATTCCAAAAAGTTAGGATGCTGTTTAAAATGTAAATAAATATGGAATGCAAGGATTTGTAAATCTCCTAAACCTATTAGTTTATTCACAACAGAACATAGAAAACATCAAATGTTGAAACTGAGACTTCATTTTATTCATTTGATCAACGCAACAAGTAAAGTTGTACTAATAAGAACCAGCTGGAGGGATATTTTGCAATTTATTATGTTCATTGTTATTTGACCAGTAACAGGAATATACAGGTCCTTCTCAAAAAATTAGCATATTGTGATAAAGTTCATTATTTTCTGCAATGTACTGATAAA
>JBBIGC010000018.1:2672113-2687379 GCA_037576955.1 Lepidarchus adonis | reverse complement strand
TATTTTGAGATGACTGCCTGATGTTTAGCAGTTGATCTCTGGAGAAAGTAATGAGGTCTGAGTGACCAAACGTGCAGCAAACAAACAAAAACAAAGAAAGTACTAGAGAGCGCAGTACCGAGGCTGCCATCCGCGGCGCCATCTCGACGATAAGGTCCTGTTCAAGGTCCTGGAGTGGCTTAGCATGTCTCCAAATCTCAACCCCATAGAAAATCCATAGAAAATCGTTGGAGGGAGTTGAAAGTCCATGTAGCCCAGCGACAGCCCCAAAACATCACTGCTCTAGAGGAGATCTGCATGGACCAAAATACCAGCAACAGTGTGTGAAAACCTTGTGAAGACTTACAGAAAACGTCTTTTTAAGTGGGAGAACTTGCACAATTGGTCACTGACTAAATACTTTTTTGCCACACTGTATGTAGTTGAAACAGATTAAACTCAAAGAATCAGCTTCTTGTGATATCACTTAGAAGATCAGAATTAGCTGAGTGCAAATTGTGGTTACAGGAGGGTATTTGATCCAACAAGATTCGAGATTGTTTATTCATCACATATAAGTACAGTGATAAGTATATAGTGTAATCTACTCTGATTGTTCCAAAGTTCAAATTTCAATGGAAGTTTAGAGATAAGAAAATTCATTACATTTTCTTTTTCTCTTAATATTTAGTCAAATTGTTAACTTCTATTTAAAGTCTAAGTAAATTGTGTTACAACGCAATTATTTTCCCCCCTACAGCGATTATCTCCTGGAAATACTATTGCAAGGAGAAAGAGCTTGTGCACTCCATATTTCGAAAGGTTTGAGTTTATATTTCCTCTGACTTCTACACCTGATTTTTTTTTTTTTAAAGCATTTCTTTGGGCTGAAGAATATAATATATGTTACCAGAGACAAAATGTATATTATACAAAAATATCTGATTCTTCACATTGTTGTGATTATTTTATGGCTTAAGGCAGGTAAGCTATTATAAGGTACACTTGTCAATACAGTCGGCTTGTCACATTTTCTGTGGCAATTATGCTTATTTTGTCTTCCATGTAGTATAATTCAAATGTCTGATGTTGGAACATTCTAAAACACAAAAACTTAATTATATTTTTTGCTGTAAGCATGAAGAGAAGAGATTTTATTTTTATTTTTATTGCATTTTACTATAATTTTATAGACATTGGGTTTTTACTTGGTTATATGTAGGTTAGGAACAAATGCATCGTACGACTGATCTTCATGGATTGTGTCTATGGGCTTGCAGGTGCTGTAACATGTGTGGGGATGATGATTATGACCCGCTGCAAATCATGGAGCGTCTACATAGGCAGAACTGTGACTCTTTGGCCCTTGCTCTCTGTGATCCCATGCGCAGACACAGCTTTGAAGTGGACAGTCTCCCTGAGAGCTGTGTGGACAGTGGCATGTCCACTCTCCGTTCCAACAATGGCTATGAGTCAGAGCACGAGAGCGTGTACAAATGCTCCACTGACCCAGTGGTTACAGACGACACCATGTCCGGAGACACTTCAGACACAGAGGTTAGAGAGCAGGGAGTGCAGTGCAGCCCAGTGCAGTCAAAATTATTTTATTTTATTTCATTACATTATTTCAATTAATTTCAATTAAGTTTTTAAAATAAAATTCTGGTTAATCTTCTAGTAAACATTGCAATTCATAAGCCTTATGCTCACTTGCTGTTTTGGTGTTTATTTCCATTGTTAAAAAGTCACAGTTAAACAGTTGCTCAGTGATAAGTAGACATGGTGACCATCACTCAGGTGCTTATTAATAAACAAGTTAAGACTGTACGCCAGTGTAACACTGCAGTCCAGTCTCATGTTAGTCTGACCAGGCTTGGTTATGCGTCTGGCCTGCTGTGTGTTCCCAGCTTCAAGAAGTTCGAGAAGAAACAGCTTGTGGATCAGACAGCGAATCGGTTCAGAGCTGGACTCCAGTAAAGCCAGACACCACCATTTCTGGAAAAAAATGCCTTTCAGCCATTTTCACGGAGGTAACCTATGTGAACTCATCTCACTTATAAACCTGTTAGTTTGTTTCTGTGTTTTAAGTTTTGAAGTTCACCAACTCCTGTGTATTTTCTAATCGATTGTGCTTAATTTGGGGCGCTCTATGTTACTGGTGCTTTGTAAAGGATTCTAGGTCTCTGCAAAAATGTATACAGGGGGGTTCTCAATGACTCTAGTTACAAAAATGTTAAAAATGAAAGTAACTTTAATAAAACGCTAAAAAATGCAATACAGGTGGGTGAATGTCTCCCTCTGGTGGACTGACAGAGGAATGCCCCCAGGGCAAAACACAGTAGACGCTTATGTGAGGGGTTTTAACTTGTGACGTGCGTTGGGGAATGGAATCCCATCGTAAGTCGAGGACCCCACTGTATATATGTTCTATGTACTTAAAGATGTAGATAAAGAATGTTGTTGTTTACAAAAAACAAACATTTGTTTTCATATTTGTTTCTGTAGAGAGAAAAAGATGAGTTAGTGGAGAAGCCACAGGTGTCTGATAAAACGTACAAGATTGTCTTGGCGGGTGATGCTGCTGTAGGCAAGTCTAGCTTCCTCCTGCGTCTCTGCAAAAACGAGTTCAAAGGCTCCACCAGCGCCACTCTTGGTAAGAGTGACCCAGCTTTTCACTCAAAATCCATTTGACAGTATTGTGGTTGAAAAAAAGAAGAATATAAGATGATGTCAGTGATGTTCATTTTGGCTTGTTTATTTAGGAGTCGATTTCCAAATGAAGACTCTAGTGGTGGATGGAGTACCAACAGTGTTACAGCTTTGGGATACAGCCGGTCAGGAGAGGTGAGACTCATAAAAGTGCCCTTAAAGTTAACCTCTGTTTGCTATGCTGTGTATGTTGAAAAAAGAAAATGTGAATATTGTGATGATAACACATTTTCTATCCCCTGAGGGAAATTGCTTTTCAGATACACAGAGTATCAATAAATAGTAACGCTACCAAAAATAATAGAGATACGAGCAATTAAAATAAAACAAAACTATATGAACTGTGAATGTGTATGTAGCATGTGGACAGAAAAGCATATATAGCTCAATTAAGAGTGGGAACTGTCCTGTTGTATGACTAATCAAAATGGAAATCTTTGCATTATTTAGGCTTTATTTCAGCATAGCTCTGTTACTGAAGAGTCAGGGGGCTAAACTGGCCTATGTCACCTATTGAACATCTGGCAGGTCATGAACTGAAAAATACAATGGAAATTAAAATTTCCCTTTCAAAACTGTTATTTTCCAAATATTTTGTTTTGTGAAAAGAAGAGGTCATACAAAGCAGTGACGAATATGTCTTTTTTGAAACATATTGCTGGCATCAAATATTTAAAAAAATATTTCAACATATAATTATTGAGTCTTTTTAATATTTTAATAAATGTAATTTGTAAAACCAACACCTCTTATTTAATTTACATTTTACACAGTAAATTTAATTATATTTCTTGGAAACAAGGTTGAAATAAACCTTAATTCAACGTCTTAAAGCATAAAATATCAGGAATAATCCTTAAAGAGTCATTAAAATCATCATCAGTTCATTAATTTTCTTAAAGCCAGTATTCTAACACCTTAACTGGAAATTCTGACGTTAGTTCCAATACTAAATTCAACATTTATCTGTATCTGTTCATGGTAGACCTCCCCTAAAGCGTTGCATTCCTTCTAATGTCTACTGAGGAAACTATGTCAACTGAAGGGAGGCTGTGTTGTTTGTGGACATAGGGTTTTTTCTGGGTGTCTTCTGGTTTCTCTGTTGGTTTAATGGGTGTTGTAGGAATGTGAATTTAGAATGGTTCCTTCTCTGCAGGTTCAGAAGCATAGCTAAATCCTACTTCAGACGAGCTGATGGAGTGCTTCTGCTTTACGACGTTACCTGTGAAAAGAGCTTCCTGAATGTGCGTGAATGGGTCGACATTATTGAGGTATTTGCTAAATCTTAATGGTAAATACATTAAATTGTTTGGAGTTAATCATTAGAGATTGGATGCTGGAAGCTGAATGTAATCTCATCTACATGTTATGAATAACTTTGTCGGCGATGTTGACATAAGCTTTTCTTGCCTTCAGGATGTTTCCCAGGATGACGTCCCTATCATTCTGGTGGGAAATAAGACAGATCTACGGCAGCAGGCTCTTCAGGACGGCATCACATGCATTCCAACCAGCTATGGAGAGAAGTTAGCCATGGTGAGAGCTTTCAGCATTACTTATACTCATACTTACTCATCTGTCTATGTGAGTAATGGTCAAACCACAGTAAACGTATTAAACGCTTCTCTGGCGTCTAAATCTAGCAATATTACAGTCATGTGCGATGATATTTAAAAGCTATCGCCTAATTATATGGCTATTTATAGTTTATAGTTCTCTGTTGATTAAAATAACATTTTTTACATTCTATGTTTTTACAGCCACCATTTTTTATCACATTTAAATCTCAGTAAAAATATATTCTCTTATACTTATACACAGAATTTCATGTAGTTTCACTGATGTATCCTGGAGAAATCAGAAGGAAAGGGGGATTAGCATTTTTGAAATGAACACTTGATCCCAATATTCTGATCTTACTTTGAGACACTTAACTGTATAAATGTTCTTGACAGACCTATAGTTCACTGTTCTGTGAGACAAGTGCAAAGGATGGCTCAAACATCGTTGAGGCGGTTCTCCATCTAGCACGGTGAGTCACATACATGAAAAACTCAAATCCTGTTTCAGACAGATTGAGGAAACGTCTACCACAAGCAAAACTCAAACCTCTTCCAAAAAGCATTCAATTATAGCTCTGCAGTTTAGAAGGAAATAAAAAACTTCCACATTTAAATGAGTATAAACCTCTGAACTTCAAAGTCCGAGCTGAACTCGGCAGATCAAAGCTCTGTGTTCCACCTACTTAGCACTTGGGGGCAGCAGACCTGCTCAAACTGCGTCTGACTGCAGAGCCCATGAGGAGTGATGGTGACTCATAGTGCAGATTCCCTGTGAGTGTTATGCACTAGGCTTATATTACCGTTTGAAATATGGAAACATAAAGTATTTTGACATTTCGTTAACATTATGCAACACATTATTTTAGATGCAGGCTCTTAGTTTAAATCAGATTGCGAATGCAAGCACTATGTTTGATGTTAAGCTTCTCTTTCATCTTCGCAGAGAGGTGATCAAACATGCACATGAACGCAAGGAGCCAACATCAGTGGCCAAACTCTCTGGAAGTCCCAACAAAAAGTTTGCCAGCGTGAACTGCTGCATGGTGTAATGTAGGTGCTGTTCACCCAAAATTGAGTGGTTGCTGTGAACTACTGTTGCTGTGAGCTACTCGTCTTCTTTCTATCTGAACTTTTGTTTTTTTTTAACAATATTTTTATTAACAGATTTATATCACAGAAAAAAAGTAGATCAGAAGTTCAGCAGTGAACATCAGTAATATACATAAAAAAAGCACAATACACAAACAGAAACAAAAAAGAAAAAATAGGTAAATAAATAAATAAATAAATAAATAAATAAATAAATAAATAAATCATGGCAATGACAATAATAAGAGTAGCCGTGACTCAAAAAGAGAATAAAATAAAATAAAAAAAGTTTCAGTTTTTTTCAATGACGTGGGCTGGATTGATAGGAAAGTTTTATCATCAGTATCAATGTTGAAAATATGGAAATAGAAATGTAATGTCCAGTATAGTCAAAAAGCTCACATAATTTTAGGTATATATAATTTTAATAACTGATATGCTTGTCGAATGTGAACTGTTTTTCTCAAACAGCAGAAGGTTGAGATTTTCTGAATGAAGTAGTGCCAGGGCTCAGACGTCCCAGAATGTGTAGCAGTTTTGCTGGGCTGCTCTTTTTTTCTTTTTCTTTTTTTGTATTATTATAAATTTGTGAGAAATAAATCTGCTGGACCTTGATCTTAATGGCCAAATTGCCAACATTTGGGTCTTATTCCAATTTTGTGTCCTTGAAATGTGTAGCTGAGCTTCAGCTGGATTAACAGGTGTAGGAATGAACAGATACTTTTATGTGTGATTGAATTCTACCTCTGTACAGCTTTGTGATGCTCTGACATATTAACCTGAAGTTTCACACTAATGCATTGCGCACTATTCACTTAGTATGTAAGCAATGCGTTGCATGGAGAAGTACACAGCAATAGCATGTGTGTATGTTAACTGATGAGTCAGGCAGGTGAGCTTTACACTAATTAAAGTGACTGGTCCTCCAGCATAGCAACTGGGGATAACACTACTACATTACTCCATTTTTTACTGTGAGAAGACCATAAAGCTATAAATTCTTACTGAAATGTGTTATTTTTTTTCTTATATACTTATTAACTTCTCTATAGGCGCATACAGTGGGGTGTTTCATCATCTACACATTCTACAGTACAATACAGTTATATGTTTTATTGAGTTATGTGTAAAAATACTCTAATACAGCCTCTATAGGGAACAAAATAGCTTTTTTCTGGTAATTTAATGCACAATTTTTGCTGAGTTTAACATACTGGAGGAAAGTCACATGTTAAATGTGTTATAACTTTTAATTTTTTTCTGATTATGTTCATTTCATAACAGATATAGTATTTGTGCATCAAACTGTGTTCGCTGTAGAGGGTGTGTACCTATATTCACTACAAAATTAATTAATTGTATGTTAAACAAAACATGACTTTTATAAGTCTGATGAAGTGAATTTTAAATGATTTAGGCCTATAAGCACAGACTCCACCCCTTTCATTTATTCCACCAGCAGTTTGGACACCAAACAGCCAGATTTGATGTTTTTTTTTTTAATGTTCTCTTTGTATGTCCTTTCCTTATTAACAATAATTATTATTAGCATCTAACAAATTATCTGATAATTATTTATTAAATTATTATTACAATGTAGCTGCCAGACTAGAATTTTAAAACAACCAAAGCTTCAGGTTATTGCTACTTAATGCGCTAGTGCTTTTCATAAACTAATACTTCCTTCTGTAAGACTGATGCATGTAAAGGTTGAATTAGTTTTGGTGAAAAACATTTTTAAACTGGCGCGGGTCTTAAGAAATACTTTTCTCAGTAAAAGATGATGCTTTTAGAAAATCGGCTCTTACTCTCATCTCTCCTTTCAGGGTTAATCACGTGTATGTGTGTTAGATTTCAGGAACCTCCTCCAGCTTTATAAGCCAGTTTTGGGATACAGCTGCAGTCATTTTTCATGCATAATTTCTGTATTTCTCAAGACCATTCATCTTTGCCAGCAACATTAAACTGCAATATTAAAATATCTTTTACAACTTAATGCTGTTTCAGCTTTGTTTTTCCTGTTTGCCTTTTTCTGACTCCAATGCCTTCTTTTCATCATTTATTTTCCCAGCAGAGCTTTAGTAATTCATAAAAATGTTCTTCTATTTTCCCATGAGACCCCATTTCTTCACACATTTCGTCTTCTGTTTCAGGAAAACATGGTAACTAGTTCTTTAATCAAATCATTTTTGTTGTGCTTTGAAAATCTCAAGAAGGAAACATGGCCTTCACCTTCAAGGTAGACTAATCAAATCTATGTGATTTTGCACTATTTCTGCAGGTCCATTCATCATGAAATTCTAGCGTTTACAAATCGTGTGAAACCAAAAATGAAAATAGAAGGTTTGGTTCCAAAAGCAGTGAGGTTTGGTCATTGTTCATCAGCTGTGGCAAATTCAATTTTTTACCTTCTTTTGTTTTCTTACTTTTTCTGAAGTTTTATAGATAATGTCCTCTTACAGGCCCATGTTGATAAACTCTTTGTACTTTATGTTCATGTTGTCCTGTCTGTACACAAGTTTATGTAAATAACTAAAAAATGACCTTTTCATCCCAGATGGATATAGAGGGAAATTATAAAGATTTCAACAGGTTCTTGGTTTCAGCAAACACTTGAACATAGAATAAGTAACTATGTTACAGAAGTAGGCGAATGTAGCAATAAAAGTGTTGCCAAAGGACTTCTTGGTGTAGGTGGTGCACTTGTCTCAGCAGGTTGATCAAACAGCAGCTCCAGCCCATTATCCCTCCTCCACCAAACTTGAAGTATGATTCATTACTCAAGAGAATATGCCTCCACTTCTTCCAAGTCCTGTGGCCGCATGCTTTACACCACTCTAACCAAACACTAGGTGTTGTGCATAAGTGACCTTGAGCATGTGTACAACTATAGAAGCACATTTCTTGAAGCTTCTGACACTGTTGTGATGTTTATGTTGCTTCTATAGGCAGTTTGTAGTGATTCATGCAACAGTCAATGAGCCATTAGTGAGATCCTTTATACCACAATGTGTCTCTCTAAACCTGTCCAGGAGGGCTGGTGTTCAGCAAAGCTTGGTAGTTCTTCTCCTGAAACACAAAGGCTGTTGAACCAGTTGAATCAGTGTTTGAGAAGAAAAACACCAAACTGTGCAGCACTCTGGATTTGGTACTCCCGATCTATGGCCATTAGAACTCAATAATTAGAAGCTGTGTCCATATACTTTTGGCCACATAGTGCCTTATACGTTGATCCCGAGCTACGGGTCAATCGTAAAGGCATTGCAAGTTTATCAGAATAAACTACCATGCAAGTGAGCCTATGCAACGTAAAAGCATATATTATATTATATAAATATGTGGTATATACATTTTTTTAAGCATTTTTATTGTTGGTAGATAATTTTGACTTGGTCATTTTATAAGTAACTCACAAGCCAAAAAAAAAGTGTGGGTGCCCCTGCATTACTCATTCACACAACTGCAAACCAAGTAGAAGAAAGAAGATTTAGGCACAAGGACTTCAGTGTTTTAATTGGGAATTTTATTGTGGCAGTACTAACATATAAAACAACCCATAATTTGAACATATAAACAATCAAAATTACTTTACAAATTTTATAAGGCTTTGAGTCCTAGTCCACAAACCAGGATTTTTTTCTTGGTACTCCCAGAGTTGCACTGTAGAACTGAAAAAGACACGTTTTTAAAAGTATAAACGTAAAACATTTTCTTAGCCATGCAAACAGAAGATAACATTGCACACACACTCCATTGGAGAGATGCTAAAAAAAAGAAAAAATTGCACAAAAATAAAATTGCATATACCAGCATTTTCCAGATGTTTTCCAAAGTTGCATAATTTCTTTTTATCATCACATGGAACATGAACTACTAAAGGGAAATAGGTTTCTTTTCTTAAAAAGCCAAGTGTCACTGGGACACTGGGAACCCCTGACTTTAATTACAAATCCAGAATGAAATAATCCAATTCAGCATTTTCAAACTGATTCGTTTCACAATGACAAAATCAGGTCTGATCAGTTCTATCAGATACATTCATTTTGACAAATGTGAACCTCTGAGCATTCAGACACATTTGTCAAACAGGCCTTCTAGATAAATTTCCCCTTATAAAAAAACCAACACCTACTTTTATCTTTAAATCAACTTCCAAACAAGAGAAGCAGTCAAACAATGGCATACAGGTACAGTTAGACCCTTCCATTACAGTAAGAAAATACTGAGCTAATTCTTATTTCTAAATGGTATGGAATGTTTTATGGTGATGATAAGCGAAGGCCCAAAACAGTGAGACAGGTGAACAGCAGTGATTCTGCCATATGCAACTTGCAAGCTAAACACAAATGGACTTTTCATACATTTAATGATGTGTTTTTCATTCGAATCAAGCATGTCCGTTTTAACTGGACAATACTGTGGCCAGAACTGTTTTTACAAGACCAACTTGCACAACTGATCATGGTAGCCATAGCATTAGTACTGTTGGCTGTATTTTCACACTTAATTTCATAATTTAACATAAAAAAAGCAATCCAACCGAGTTTCACTCGGATCCATTTAGATAAGGACAAATACATATGATACCCCACAACTCTACGGGATGACAGTAATCGGTGGGTGTACCATCATGCAACAGAAGGCAAGGCTTCAAAGACAATAAATAATGCAATAAAATCAGGTGTATAACATTTTTAAACTGGGCAGAACAGCTTGTACTTTGCCACACTACAATGACAACAAACTACTACATTGAAAGCCAAAGACAATCAACTTGCTATAAACCGCCACGAAACTGACTACTGTCAGTTAAGCACTTGTAGGTGAAATAGGATCTTTTTTTTAATTATATAGGCTAATATTGGTAGAATATAAGGTATATTGGTCATTATACCTTTCTGCTAAGTTTTAGCTACAATATACTTTGCATGACAACACAAAAAATACAAAATCTGGCGGTTCTGAGAGCAGTTTGATTGAATTTAGCCCTAGATCTTCTGGTTTGCTGGTCATGGTAACACACACAAAAGCACTAGCATAAGATCGTCTACTGTCTACAT
Organism: Lepidarchus adonis; assembly: GCA_037576955.1. Taxonomy (NCBI): domain Eukaryota; kingdom Metazoa; phylum Chordata; class Actinopteri; order Characiformes; family Lepidarchidae; genus Lepidarchus; species Lepidarchus adonis. Next base: position 2,676,980 of record JBBIGC010000018.1, on the reverse strand, counting down.
TACTACTGCTACTATTGTTTTTACAAGGACGCGAAGCAGTTGGAAAGAAATCACAATGATAAATGACTGGATGAGATCAGCAGCATCTGAACAATTCATTACTATAGATTCATTTATATTACTGGCTATTACCGTTTCTCTACAGACAAACGTCACTCCACGCCGAGGTCAGCGGAGTGACATGTATCTGAGCTGAATTTGACCCTAAATCTGAACGAAAGCCTTGTTCCAGTGAGTTTACAAGACAATCGCTCGCCAACAATGTACAATAACATTTACTTCCGCTGCTCATGTACAAATGGCATGCAAATGCTAAAATGAACGAGTACACAAGTTCACAGACTCGTTGGATATGAGTATGATATGATTTTTCACAGTATTTACAAAGAAGGGCATGCGGAAACTGGTGCAGAACTCAGTGGAGGAATACACAGCTAGCAAACTGAAGTACATACATTTACAGTAGCGTTGTGTATGTAGCAACTATTCAACCAAGCCATACCCGTCATGACATCATGTAGGAGTTAAAGACAGTGTAAGTGTAAATGACATTAATAAATGCTCAGAATGAATACGCAGCGCCCTGGCTGGTTTATGCTTGAGGTTATTTAGGTAATTTTATATGTATAGGTCATCGGTTGGTTATGTATTTTGACATAAGTCGGGATGAAGTCAGGTGGACTCATGAGCTGTGAATGATAAAGTGAGGAATAAGTTACTCTGATGCAATGCATATGTACACACTTATGTTTGCGGCAATAAAATAGTCACTGTTCTAGTTGCTGATCCTTTGTTAAGTCTCGTACGTTCCTGAGAATGCCTTTCAGTGTTGAGCTATTTAGAGATGATCGCCTGTACAGTGATTTATAGTCCTCTCATAGTATAATGTAGTTTTTTAGACACAGCATTAGCCCTTGTGCTACCACCTCCACTATGCTGAATCACTTTACATTAAGAACATAAAAATTACTTTATTATAATCTATGTACAATATTCTCCTGCGTTTTCAGTGTTCTACTACATGGTCCTGTGGCGATCGTTGCATTGCAGGCGCGGGACAGTGCGTTTAACTTAAGCATAATGTATAGTGATCCATCTTTGAATGAATTCTGCATCTCTAACAAAGCTGTACAGCTATGGACTGGCTTTGACATCCAATAATTCTTCACTACGCTATATCTGCATATGACATCAGGTAATCTTAAAAAGAAGTCTTTTATTTTGAAATATTGTGCTATTCCGTATAAGAAAACCCACATTAAGACCCACTGAGGTCAAGTACGTGTAATAGGTGATAAAAATATTTCACTTTTCTCCACCCCCCCGGCCAGAATAAATCTGTTTAAATGATATAACTCAGGTTTTTCTTGCTGAAAAATACCAGTAATAGTAAGCGTTTACATAAAAATGTATAAAATTTTAAAAACAGATTTCAGTATATCTCACTTGCCCTTACTTCCTTGTTTGAAATGCACACACGAGTCTAAAGGCTGTGGCTGTATGGAGGAAGGGAAGGTTTGTCTCAGTCTTGTGAGTCGCATTCTATGCTATGAATGAACCTGTAGAGTGGGTGCGAATCTAAAAATGGAAGTGATGTAGGGATATGTACATTTGTCATGAAAGGCAGCACAAGTAACTGGATAGAAAGCATGAGAATGCGCGTACACTGTAGTTCTCTAGTTCTTTATAACGTGGATAAAGCTACAGGTCACATCAGAACTAGACCGTCTTCATTATAATTCACAAATCCATTGGTTTTAATAAGACTAAGACAACTGAGGCTTTCCTAGCTGATCCTATCCGATCTATTCTACACTGTTACCAACTCAAAACTTACCTACAAATGTCCGTTACAACTCAGCACTTGTGGTTAAGTCTTATATCCACCCGTTCATGGCTTTGCATTGGGTTAGAAATATGGGTGAATCCAGCCTCGAGGTGTGAGTCGAAACAAACAGAATGACGTATGAGTGCAAACCTTCCTTCCTCTTCAGTTTACCCCACCCTCCCGCCCCATGTCCCGTTAGTTCGTCCCTGCTGATGGAGGGTCTTTAGCTTTTAATCTCATTCTCCCCACAGCTGCTCCATCAGGAGCTCCAGCTTACAGAGGAACCACCTGCGCAGGGGGCAGTAGTATTCGTAATGGAACTGCTCAAATTCCGGCGTCTGGCGGATGTCCTGCAGGAAGGACACGTCCAGGTCAGACTCCAGCAGCACCAACAGCAGGGGCAGCAAGATCATTAGGATGACGGTAGCCATTGCAACCAGACGGGCGGTGCTGCGGATGAAGGCGTGAAGCTGCTGTTGGCCGCTGGACGGGCTCCGCAGCGACTGGCGAAGGGCCTCCCTGGCGAGTTCCCGTTCCCTCTCAGCCTGGAGCGCCGCCTGCATCTCAGGGTCAGCGTGCAGTTCTTTCAGCAAGCGGCCAGGGCTTTGGAACAAGAAGTCCACTCCACCTTGCCCTTCCTCCACAGGTGTGGGGAGCATACTCGCGCACGGGCTGTAGGCCATGTCAGAGATGGTGAGAGAACCTGTCTCCTCGTCCTCCTCCATCTCCTGCTCTCTCCTCTCCATCTCCAGTCCATTACCAGTGTCGTCTGACTCCTCTCCGAGCTCTTGAGTGTGGCCGTCCCGTTCCTCTAGCTCCACCTCTTCTGGGGTGACGGAAGGCTTCAGAGGGGAAAGGTGAACTGAGTCTTTCAAAGCCAGGAGGCCTACAGAGAAACACATCACTTAAAGTTTTACCCAACTATCATAAACCATTTAAACTCAATGTTTTGTAGATGAGGAACCAGAAACACTGAATGTGTTTTGCTGACCCATCTCAACGTAAGTTTTTCCAAAATCGAATTGACTTAATCCAATCAGGGTTTGGATTAGACTAAGACTAATGTAGCAAATATACACCAATTAGAAAACCTCATGCAAAAATTGTCATACAATTGCCTCAAAAAATATATTTTTACTAAAATGTAGGTTTTCTTTAGCTGCATGGTAGATTTATTATCAAGCTTCACAACCCAACACGAATGTAATGTAAAATGAATTAGGTATTTCAATTATGCAAATTAATAATTTTTTACCTAGATTAACACTAGAGTTTAAAATTTCAGATTCTCAGGACAAGTGGCCCCCCTTCTTAGCTTCCTGCCCACAAACCCAACCACTTCTCCAGAACCATTAGTCTGGAGCAGCTCATGGAATTCAACTCATTTGTACAAACCTCACACTCAAGGAAACTGTTTCTACTGCATAGTGTCTCTAGAACATAGAACATTGCACATATAACATGCACACACTACAGTATGGTATCATTATTATCGTGTGATTATTATTATTATTAGTAGTAGTAGTAGTAGTATATATGAGGAGTTTGATTCCAAAATGCGAGAAGTGCCATTTTTTTTCAAAACGAGTAAGCACCAAAATCAGAACTGCATTTGGTCACTATTGATAAGCCCATATGAATTTTTATGCAAATGCAATAATAGCTGTGTTATACTCTCCAGTTTTCTCCCTTTCTTTCCAAGCAGCAATACTCACCAGTCTACTTGTTCTGCAGAATGCCACAAATTCCCTCAACCAATCACAGAGCACCATTCAACATTGTGTAAGCCAATGCAAAACCAAAGAATCACACTTCAGACACCTAATAGACTGCGTGTGTCAAATCCTGCAAGACTACATTAACAGAGCAAATAGAAAGTAATGAAGCATAGTCAATGTATATCATTGATTGCAATGTCATACTGATTGCATGCCTTCATAACCTCAAGTGTGTAGCGTAGCTCTGAGGGAGAATGTTTGTATGTGTGTATAAATGCAAGTGTGTTTGAGTGTTTGCATATAGAAGTCGAGAGGCATGGCTTTGGGTTGTACTCTTTGGGTAAAGCCCAGTCTAAATATAGACCCAGCTGCCTGGGCAGTGTGGATTAAGACAAGTCTCCTGGCTAAGTTGTCTGCACTACTCTAAACTGCTGCTTGCACACACTCGTGAGCAGTTCAGATAAAACATCCCAATATGGCGGCGGGTTTAAGTGCTTAAACGATTCAGTAATTTGTCATCCTGTGTGAATAGAGGAATTATGTCTCCTAAGCTTAACCGCTGTAATAAGCCCATCATTAAAGATCATTGCTTTATATTGAATTCAAGTTTGTTCACTGTGTTAGATGGTTAACAAGACGGGAAATGAAAGTTTAATCCCGATAAATTGGATCACTCCGGTCGTATCGGCTATTACATTGGAAACCTGTCACCATAATGACACATAGAGTCATTTAGTGCACAAGGAGGAGAGAGTGGGCACCGGCGGCGGGCCATCGGGGATAGCTGCTATGGCAACAAGCGGAAACAACAAAGCCCAAGTGTGTGGGTGACATCTGTAAGGATGTGAAGGGACCAGAAAAGAGAAGTAAAGATACAAACGTCATGCCACTGCCTTTACAGAGAAAGGAATTCAAACGTTGACATTGGCGTCATTCCTTCGCCCACTCATGCAGGATTACTTTAGATGGCAGCCAGGTCATAAGCGCAACGATGTGCACAGCACTTGTGTAACTATTCTTCTTTTGAGATTTTCCTTAAGACAAACCCACCAATCTCAGCGTTCACATATGGAAACCTGTGTTACTGGTAACAGCAGCAGAGGTCAATGTTGAGCTTTCCCTCTTCCCATCTTGTTCATGTGCTCAGGAAAGTCGTTAGTCCACGTCCCTGACTTAAACAATCCACATGAACACCTCTGGAAGTCATAACAAGGAGGAAGCCACAGAACGCCAACCCATCACAGAGCAACACACACACACACACACACACACACACACACACACACACACACACACACACACACACACACACACACACACA
>JBBIGC010000018.1:2607925-2628821 GCA_037576955.1 Lepidarchus adonis | reverse complement strand
TAGGGAACGGCTGCTGGAGACTGAGGAACCTCGAATGGAGCGGCTGCACTTTCTCCAGACCTGAATCCCATAGAAAAACTATGTTGAGTTGCTGTGTAGAAGCTCGTAACTCTGTACCCAGAACCTCAATGACATGAGGGCCCTTCAAGAAGAGTGGGATGCCATGACTCGGCAGTAATAGTCGACTTGTGAACAGCAGGAGACGTCGTTGTCAAGCTGTAATTGATGTTCAAGAACATTTCAACATCACTGTTGTTGGCTCTTATTTTAATAAATTGTTTGAGATGAGGAAATCACCACTGCATGCTTCTACTTAAATACCCGACTTTCATGATATAATATCTCTCTAGTGTGAACTGTTCTATAGATATGTACCTTTCATAATAATGTCCAATCAATTTAATTTACTACAGGTAAACTTCAGTCAAGGTGTAGAAGCATCTCAGGAGCAAACACGAGAAATGGTCACATGGCTAAATTTCCTGTGTTGTTGCAAAAGGTGTGAATACTTATGTAAATGTGATGTGTTTTTTATTTGTAATAAATGTACAAATGTGTCTAAAACTCTATTCAGTCTTTGTCGTTATGGGAAACTAAGTGTAGATTATTTTAGCATCAGGCTACAACATAGAGTTGAAAAAAGTGTGTGTGTTTGTGGGGTCTAAATACTTTCTGAAACCACCGTTGATGCCAATCAGTCATAACATTAACACCACTGACATTAATACATTACATTATTACAATGTCACCTGTCAGGGGGGTGGGATATATTAGGCAGCAAGTGAACAGTCAGTTCTTGAAGCTGATGTGATGAAAGCAGGAAAAATGGGCTGGATGATGACGAGTCAGAGTCTTGTGAAGTTTTCCAGGTATGCATGCAGTATTTAGTACTTACCAAAATTGATCCTAGGAAGGACAACTGGTGAGTTGGCAACAGGGTCATGGGCACCCATGGTTAATTGCTGAATGTTGGGAATGAAGGCTACCCTGTCTTCCCACAGATGAGCTCCTTTTAATGCTGACAGAAAAGTGTCAGAACACAGTGTATGTGGTGTTAATGTTATGGCTGATAGGTCTGCATGTGTGTAGTAACACTTCAATTCTGACCTGCTTCATATAAAGTTACGGAGGTCACACTGACCATGGCTAATTAAATGTAAGACCCCCACCTCTCTACAGCTGGGTTGCCTTGACATGTGGTGAATGCAACTTGTCACACCCTTAGACGGACCATGAACATTTCGGGAACAGTTTTGCGCAATCTGGCAACACAGAACTACACTTTGGCAGAATGTTCACATCAGAAACGTTAATTTAACCTGATAATATTTTACTATTAAGCCGTGTCATTAACCTGCTCGGTTAGATTATCCTTCCCCAGAAGATGAACGCCAGAAAAAAACAGATTCCGGAAAAGTGTGCAGGAATGGGAAAAACACACGAACATACGGAGCGAAGTACGTTCTTTCAAACACGCGCGTGCGCGTTTACGCCTCAACAAGCGCAACATCGCCACCCAGCGTTGGGGAGCGTGTTTCTGCACGAGTCCGTCACAAATACCTACACCTTACCACCCTGTTAAATGAGCTTCTGAACTATAGAAAGTGTCATATGTAATTCAGCAGGCGGATGCCATGGTTCACTGTACAGACCTTTCTGCAGCTTTTTCCATACAACACCTTCCATGTATCTGTCATAAACGACTCCCAAAATGTTTTAACCCAAACTAGGTTTCATGCGATAACTTGGGTCGATTACGTGAACTGTTAATGGCTCTGTTCTAGAAAACCATAAAATCAATTTCTGGCTGATTTTTTACAGACTAAATATGGCAGAAAAGGTATTGCTCCATTTAACAAAGAAGAAAATGACCACAATATAGAGGCAACATTTCATAAAAACTGGCATATATTTTATTTCAGACAAATGGCAAAACCCTACAAATGTGTTTGGGAGGAAAAGTTCAAAGACGTGTAAAAAAATAAAATAAACATGAAAATTAAACAAGATGGTGGAAAGCCAAAATGACTGCTCTTCCTTGACAATAAGATCTAAAAACAACTTTTGTCCACTTTCTCCTAAAAAAAAAAAAAAAAAAAATGACTGGATGTCATTTAGAGTGGCAGACCTACAAAAATCCAGAGGTAGAGCAAATCGAATAAACACTGGGTTTTAAAAACCCAGCGACAGACTGGAGAAAGAAAATGCACAACCACAAACATCAAGATCATTTCTCCAGGCTTCACAGCATCCAGCAGAAGGAAGGCCTGGAGTTCTACGGCAGAGGATATACGAACACGCCGACGGAAGAAGAACAGGAACGCTGATGAATATACTGACACCCCCCTCAATATAAATCACTGGATATTTACATATAATTTCTCCACACAGCCCCTATATAGCTTTTCTTCAATTCAGTAAAAGAGAAAAGTAAGCAGTTGTTTTAAAAAAATCATAAAAAAATCCCAGGTTTCTGTGTACATTCTGGACTGATTCTGGATGAAGGAGCAAAAGCAAAAGGAAATGCTCACAGCTATTCCATTTGCAAACAGGACTCGTCAGGAAGAAAGGGAAAAACTGAAAACCATATGTGGCTGAATCAGACATTTTTATGAAGCACAGAATGTGTGACCAATAACAAGATTACTGTCAAAAATAGGAACTTAGGAGGACAAACGAACGTCCCCTCAGCCAGGGGTCTTTACACAAAATATAAACTGGATTAAGTGGGTTTCACAGACAGGTCATGTGTGCTAGGAGTCACCCAACACGGCCGGGAACAAGGAGCTAGAGGGAGCTGCAGTGGACAGGACGTCCTGAAAGAAGCGGGGACAGGCCGGGTTAGTCGTGGTGATGACCGAGAAGGTGAAGAGCACTGCGGGAGGAGGAGAAAGAATAAGGTCAGAAACCACTGGAACATCATTAGCAGCTAATATTAATACATTTGTAAATATCCAGAGAGAATAATAAGGAAGTCTCAAAAAAGCAAGTTGCTTGTGCCAAAGAGTATGTTCAAGTTCAGCTTAATTTTTAGTTCAGTCCCAAGTTCAGTTGGTGACATAATTGGTTCATTTGAGCAGGAAAATAACCAAACTGTTAGCTCTGGTCCTCCTGCACTGTAACCAGACACCCCTGATAGAAGCCAAATACAGGAAGCATTTAAATAAATGTGGTCGGTCATTTGGAATGTCCTACAATCATGTAATTAAAAATAAAGCCATACAGGGCAATAAACCGTGCAAGTAGCTGGTTCGATCAACTAGGGGCCAAAAGTGAGTTTACTGGGAAAATCAAATGCAAAAAAGAAAAAGTAACTGGACCTGAAAACACAAAACAAAAAAACACTGGAACAACATAGAAAAGACAGTATCTACATATGTATCTTGATCTGGGGGGTCGGTGTCCAGTACAGTTTGGTACCCACACCTCAAGGCAATTAACAAAAAAGTGGAACCAGGTGTGTTTGACCAATGAAATCACCAAACTGTGCTGGACCCCCAGCCCTTAACTAAATCACGCACTGGGTAAAAAAAAGCAAAAACAAAGTAACAAGGTCTGTAGAACTTGCCTGTTCTGTAACAGGTATTGTGCATTTTGAATCTGGTCCTGGGTGCCAGTGATGGTGATGATGCGATCTTCAGAGCCCTGGAGTGGTTCATCAATTTTGATAGATGCTCCAGATTCATGACGGATCTGCTTAATCCTCTGGCCTCCCTTGCCAATGATCGACCCTGCCAACTGGGAAACAGAATGAGCCAGGTTAGCGTGTGTATCTTCTCTCCGTGCATGCAGGCATAACGGGCGGTTTAAAGGCACCGTATGAAATGATCACTCACATCTTTGGGAATTGTTACTTGTGTTGTGATGACAGGGTCGCCCATGTCACCATAATTACCCCTTCCACCTAAACAAAGAGAAAGATGAGAGTGAGATGAATCAGGAGAAGTTGACATTGCTACAAATTACTTTCAGTTTACAGTGGGTTGAGATACTTGCCAGACTGATAGCCGTCCCATGAGGAGTTGTCTAAATGTTAATTTGGTTAAAAAAGCAATCGATTAATACACATTTACAGATATACTTCTGCATCTATTAGAAGGTACTCAATAACTCATACTCACCATATCCACCATCATTCTAGAGAGGAGAGAGAGAGAGTGAGAGAAAACGTAAGAAACCCAAACTCATTTCACTCACTGCATTTTTTGCTAACTCGAAAGAAACCAATGGCTGCCATTGGGTCGTGTAATTGCTCTCCCGTTTCCATGGCAACTACCAATTCATATCTGTTGCCAGGTAACAGCGGGTAGTTCCTGTATGTCTCAGTCAAACCATCTGCCCGTGCACATAGCTACACTGTCCAGTTTAAGCCAAGTTCATATCCCTCTAACAAATGATCAAATCTTAAACCACTTCTAAATACCCGAAATACTCACCATGCCGCTGCCATAACGATCCCGGGGTCTCCCTCTCCGGTCCCCACTGTCAATAAAAGAGAGAAAATGTCAATCGCTGAAGAAAAAAAAAAAGTAAATCGCATTACACACCTAGTACTTTCTTGATTCATGTCTGAATTAAACATGCTGCAAAGTAACCATGTACATAATGGTATTATTATTTTTATTATTATTATTACAAAACATGCAATGAATGTAGCTGCTGAAACCCTATAGTATGAGCTGCTGCACAGTGTGACAAAAAAATAAACACCGTGAACCTTGTACTTACTGTCTGTCGTCTGAGTGGCTGCGATGGGAACCATAATATTGGTCGTCACTGTGAACACACAAACCAGCTTTCAGTCACCATCATGCAACACCAATGCATATGCATGTGTTCTCCACTTTAAATAAAAAATAATCTAAAATAACAGAAGCCCTCCTGCTGGAACCTAAACTGATAATACAGTCAAAGTGCAAATAACATAATTTCAAGCTAAGAACAGTAACAGTGCATTACAAATAATATACACTGCTCACCCTCTACGGTGGTGGTGGGGAGGTCCCATAGGCATATTCCGTGGGGGGCGACCCCCTCCTCTGCTTCCCCCTCGAGGGGGAGGGGGGCCTCTACGTGGGCTCATGTCATCATAGTCTCTCCTGCTGGGTGGCATGTGGTGACCCCCACGGCCACCACGTGGGGGCATGCGATCAAATCCACCTCGATCCCGTGAATGGAAACCTCCCATTGGACGACGGCCTCGTTCCTCATACATCACTGTGTACCCACCGTAGTCGTACGTTTCATCGTAGAAGTTGGGGTCGTATGGCTGGGCACGGCCTTTAATAGGTGCCTAGATAGAATTAGACACGCATGTAAATAAACAGGAACTCATAACGCCCATGCAAATCAGCAGACAGAACAAACAGTGTGATTATATCTTACCTCAACAATGAGCTCAAGCATGGTCTTAACACATTCTACAACCCTATCCGCTTTGCCCCCGACTAGCACTACGCGGTCAGTCGACTGAGGGCAGCACTCCTGGAACAGCTTGATGGTCGTCTGGGTGCTCTGCAATAATAAATTATTCATGGGGACATTACAATGTACTTCAGTGCAGCTTTCTTCCCATTCTCCCAGCCTATAACCCACTAGCCAAGCGACACAAAATCACTAAAAAAAATAAAAGCAAACCTCACCTCTCGCAACTCTTTGATTTTGGCCCCTTTTACACCAATAATACTTCCAGCCAAACTCTGGTGGATCAGTAGCCTCAACTCGCAGTCAAAATCCACCCCTTTATGATGCTGGTACTGCACATCAGAACACAGAAAAAGGGTTAGACACCAAGCAATACATCATTACATTTAATTTGGAGGCACAAAAGAACTGAGCTCACCTCCTCTAACGTAGGGATGATTTTCAGCAGTATCTCAGCCACTGTTGGGATCTCTGCACTAATACTGAGGATCCTTTAGGTGTGTGATTGTTTTAAATCACACAAAGAAAAGATGAGAGCAAGAGCCAACGTTAGAAGGATGTAAAGTATTCCTGCAATATTGGACTCTTGTCAGAGCCAGTCTGCTGTGCTGTGTATAAATGAATTGTTCACAGGCTAGGTAGGTGGTCATGCACTCCCTCATGCTTTTGATTGCACAGAAAAGGAGTGATGAGGCGCAGCAAAAGAGAAAACAAAAAGAAGCTCCATCCAGTCCCAGAAAAAGGCAGGATGGAGAAGAGGATGCACACTGTGTAGTAAAGGAGTGCTCAAGAGCTTCAGCACACGTTAGCTCTGATGACAGAGGATGGGGGGAAAAGAGGAAACTATTTGCAGGGGGGGCTAAGGTGTGAAATGAGTAAGTGAAGCAAGGAGTCCTTCACCATTAGAAGAAAGATGGACAGATTTCAGACAAACAGAGAGAATGTTGAGGATAGGAGATGCACGGCAGGGATCACTGGCAGCAATCAGAAAATCTTTGGGCTTTTTAATATAAGCTAAATACACAGAAACACATCACAATACAAACAGGAGAAAAGGAATTATTATATTTTGTACTGCCCCCTCACCCTCATGTACTTATTTTTTCATTATCAATTTACACATGGCTATAAAAAAATGTGTAAATAAGCTTCAAAAAGCTTAAGCAAGTCAAATTAGCTACTTTTAAGATCATTTATAATCGCTTTAGGTGAGGACGAAGAGAGGCCTTTGAAAGGTAGGGAGTGGCAGCACAGGCACTTTACATAACATTACAGCACTTAAAACTGACATTTAAAGACAGTATTATAACCATACTTATGAATGGTCATTTATGGCAGTAGGGAGTATTGAACGACATGAACGACATCATTAACAGTACGGGTATTGGCAGTAACAGTGCTGACAGTACTTGGAGGTTGGAGTATCTGAGTGGCACGTACCGCTCTGGCCCACTGCTGTCTGGGACTGACACAGTGGCATTGTACTGCAGGGGCGGGGCCAACCACCCAGAGCAATCAAGCACACAGATGTCAATGAAGTAAGGCGCCCAATAGGGAGGGCACGATTATGGGCGGGGCCAACCAGGGAGTCAGGAGGTCAGGCAGCAACGCAGGTGGGCGGGACAAGTCGATCCAGAATATGGGAATTGGCCAAAAATAAATAAATAAAAACAAGGAAAAGGGGAGAGGGAGTGGAAGAGGAGTACATTTTTAATTGTAAAAAAGTCACTGCGATTTTATCATCTCATAACGTTGGATGAGAATGGAGGATAGGACAAGAAGAAAGAGCAATGAGTACGTATTTTGGCCTGTATACAATGCTTTTGTTCTAGAAATGCTTCCTGCTATTATTCTTACTTAAATAGGGCATTAAAAATTACTCAGTACATTCTAGAGAACAAACTTATTTACCCAGAACACCAGGGACTCTAATCTATTCAAAATCTACTCAACATCTGATTCATTAAAATTATGGAGAAGGGTGACAAAGCTGACTAGCAGAAGTTGTGTTTGCTTTTTAAAGCATGGTAACATAACCCTAATTCACAAAAAGATGTACTCTGGCCATCACACTTTTCAGCCCCTTTATATAGAAGTATATATATACACATATATATGCAAGTTTGTGCTAATGTGTTTACTAGATCCAAAAACTAGAGTTGTTTACTCACATCAGTGCGCAGAGCTTTGATATTCTTGCCTGCCTTTCCAATCACAGCTCCTGCGTTCTATATTGAAGCAACAAGCAGTTACCCACACGCAAGATTTTAATTAATTCAGACATTTCCTGTTGTTTGTAACCAAGAAGATACTCACTTTGCTCTGTAGCAACACGCGCAGCTCCATCATGTCATCAGACTTTCTGGAACGTTTATAGGTAGACTCATCATCAACATCCTCTAGAGGACGTTTACCTGAGTATACGCATGGAGACAGAGTAGAAAATGACACACATGCATAGATACATACCCCTGAATTGACAAATACATTAACAAAAATACAACTAAATTTCTCTTTTCTTTTCGAGCTAAACCAGCCCTATATATATCTTACCATTGCTCTCAGAGCTGAAAGTGGTCTCTTCTTCCTGCTGCTCGTTATCTGTGTCCATCATTTATCTACACTGTCTGCAGCAACCTAGCAGTCTTCTCTAAACCTGAAAGGTGAACACGAGACAGAGAACATTGTACAATTAAAAATAATAATAAAAGATTAAATCATTGTTGAAAGCTTACCAGAATTTCATTGCCAAATTTGTCTGCCAGAGTCTGTAAAAACAAAAACATAGTGCAGACGGTGCAGATTTCCCTAGTTTGAGATTACTTTAATGACTGAAGTAGATCTCAGAATGAAATCAAATCATTCTTCTACTATACCAAACCTGCTTTTCCAAGATCAACACAACTTATTACACATCACCACAAAAATCTAAAAAAGACCAAAACATAGCCTACGTGCATACTTGAAATGTGTGAGATATAAGAACTATGAGCAATACCCTCCACAAGATATCATCCAACAAGAAGCTGGCAAACTGACTGAACCAGGAAGTCAGACATTGAAATCCTGAATTATTGCATAGAGTCAACAGGAAAATAAGTGACTGCGTTGATTAATATTTCAGTATTTAAAAATAAATAAAAATGTGCTTTAGAACTGAACTGAACAAGCCCAATGACCAAAAATCAACAAGAAACCAAATGCTAGCAATGGGGAGGGCAGCAACCTCAGCCAAGCCAAGTTGCTATGCTAGCAATTGGATAGGAAAAGAGCGCAAGAGATGCTAAGATGCCCTAATCATAGATTACTTGCCCTACCCAGTAACGGCATGTATGCAAGTTATAATTTTTTTTTAATAAAAAAACATTTTTTCCTCGTTTAAGGTGGCCTCTACTCAATGTAAGTAATCAAAGCAGACTGTCTCATTAACAATAGATGGTACGAGCTAGCTAACATTAGCTAAGCTAACTTCCTCTTGCTGATATACATAATTTGGGGGTGTATAAAGAACTTATTCGAGCACCTCGTGCAAATTAATATAACTAAACATTTATATTTACTACTACCATTACTTGAACTGACAAGTTTAGCTATTTATTGACGACCAATTCAATACGGGGAAATGAAAATGAAACATTAGCCGAGCGCGCGACTGCTAACCACCCAGAGCAGCCTCTCAGTTACAGCAACATTAGCATAGATGTCGTGCGTTCTAGTTAATTATGAAGACAAAGATATACAAAACGTTAAACATTCGCGAACAATTTTAAAGTTGTTGTGAATAAATACAACCACAAATTACATTTATTACACACAACGAAAACATGGAAACCAACCTGCTCGGCGTTCGTCCCCTAACAAACGACGATGCACAAAAAATTAAGAAGGTAAAAAGCCGCTTCAGCATCGGCCAATGGAAGCTCGTCCCTCCAAATCAAACCGCACTCTGATTGGCCCGAATATTTCCAAGGGTGGTAAACTGCGTAATGATTGGACAAATGAGCTGTCAATCCTAAAGTTCCCACCTCTGTCTACCTAGCAGGGTTGTTCGACCGCAATGATAACGCTTGTTGACTAGTTTTGACAGAGATGTAGTGCTCGTAAAATAAAGTTTCGTTTAAAAACTTTTAGAGGGATTATAAAGGAATAAATTAATTGCGTTTAACCTACTTAATTTGTTTGTAGAGTTGTTTGTGTATCGTTGAGAAACTGGCAGCCAAGGAACCAGCCTGTGAGTATGTTTTCTGCTGCTGCGTTTTCACATTTACAAAAATATTAATATCTTCTGTCAAAAAAAGATTTACGAGTGGAATCTTTTTCATTGGGTGTGCTGCAATTGTCACTGAATGCACTATGAACTATATAATAGATGCTAGTGCATTCCACATATTAAAATGAGAATTACATCAAGATGCCTGTAGCTCGAATTTAAACAAAGTAATGCAAAGATATGTAATGTTATATTGGTCAATATAAAAAACAAATTAATTATTATAATAAATTATGGCCAAAATATGGTTTTTTTTTTACTTAAACATTGTTGAATGTCATGTTTAATTTTAAACAGAGCGTCGTCAGTCTTGTTTAAATGAACATATAGAACTGTGGCATAAATAATTTCTGCTAATAATAATTTTCTTTCCAAATGTGGTTCTGCTGGCTCTTTATCATTGGCCTAATCATCAAGAGGTACATCTGTGCCTCAAACCCAAGTCAATCAACAAGTCTTGGACCAGTGGTTACTCACTGACTCCTCTCAACTGATGGTGGCAAAATAAATTTTTTGACATATGATTATATGATGATTATATCTGGGTATAATTGTTATTGCTTGACCAGAAGTGACATGCTCTGCACGTTAGCATTTGTTCTAGGTTTAGAATGGTCTGTCAGACCAATATTTTCCTGTCATTATGATTTACCTCTCTTCTATTTGACTGGGACTGTTTTCATTCGTATTCTTTAATTCTGTGCATTTGTAGAGAGCTGATCCTGTGGGTAGCAAAAGATGCCAGCAGCAGGTGATGCCCAGGTGACCCAGGTTTGGCTGCGCTCTTCGTGGCATGTCCAGGTACCCAAAACTTGGCTGGACGCTTGTGTGGAATGGGTACTGGAGGAGGCAGGAGGTGCATCTGTGCCTCAACCCCAACTCAATCAACAAGTCTTGGACCAGTGGTTACTCACTGACCTCCGAGACCTCACCCATCCCGTCCTTCCTGCTGGTGTTTCAGAGGCTGAGAAAATGGAGCTGAATGGATGCTACTGCCTCCAGGTGGACTCTCTGCTGGATGTAAGCCAACCAGCCTACTCTCAGCTGCAGCGTGTCCGTGGGGCTGATTGTACCAACGAGCAGGTCACAGCTGTGACACAGGCCACTCAGAAGCCATGGGAGGCTAAGCCTACACGCATGCTAATGTTGCAACTCACTGATGGGGTGCAGAGTGTTGAGGGCATGGAGTACAAGCCTGTCCCGGCTCTTAATGCCAGTCTGGCTCCAGGTACCAAGCTCCAGCTGATGGGAAAGATAATGGTGCGCCTGGGGGTGCTGCTGCTGACGCCAGAAAATGTGCGAGTCTTAGGTGGAGAAGTGGAGCAACTGATGGAGATGCATACTCATGCAAGGTTGCTCTGCAGAACCCTAGGGTTGCCCGAGGAAGACCAGGTGCAAGGAGCAGAACCTGATGATCGTGATCTCCTTGCTGTTGTAGAGGTGCCTCAGTTAAGAGGTCACTCTCTGGACAGTGGTTATGACAGCAATGGTGGCACCTTAACCTCACAAACGTCTTTTAGAACCGACCAGTCTACTGGCCGTCAATTAGAGCCTTCTCTTCAAGTGGAGCCTGGTTCTAGTAGCCGTAATCTAGTTGATCTTCCAGACGACCACTTTGATGATATTCCAGATAACTTTGATGATATTCCAGAGAACTTTGACAACCTTCCAGAGAACATTGACAATGCCCAAGAAGACTTTGATGACATTCCGATGGAAGAACTGGACAGCATCATGACACCAACAGACCCATATGTGTTACCAAGCAATGGACATCGGGACCATGGTGGAATTGGACAACAGGCCGTTCTGAACTCAGACAGCCAGGCCAACCAGTCCACAGCTGGAGGAAGAAGTCACTTTAGTTATTCCTCAGGAGCTCCCGTCAGTGAATTCAGTGGTCATCATGGAGGATCCTCAGATCGTACGGTTGCTACTGGTGCATCAGATGATTCCTTTTCCTCCCCAGAAGCAAAGATGGCCAGATATGAGACTGTCTCCAGTGGCATTCAAAATAAACCTAAGGCCGACATGTCAGTCTTGAACTACCTGTGCGTTTTGCAGGGTGGCATTTGGCCGCCCTCTACCGTTCAAGTTGTGCGGCTGCAGGCCTTCATTGTCACTCTACTTGGAAACCTGCATGTTAGTGGTGGGGAATGGAAACTCAAGGCTACTATATCAGATGGGACCGGATATCTGGATGTGGATCTGAGTGACCAGTTGCTGTGTAATCTGATTGGCTTTTCTGCGACAGAATCCAGAGCGCTACGGAAGGACAGAGGAAAGCGTGGCGTGGTGGATGCTGGGATACAGAACTGTCAGAGGGAGCTGGTGGATATGTGCTGTGTTATGAGCGTACAACTAGAGCCATCAGGAAAAAGTGTGGTATTGAGGACTGATCTTTTGTCAGACAGAGAGTCCTGTGAACTACAGAGGAGGGTGACCGAGAGGAAGAGCTAGGTGCTGCTACATTGGACGCATGTGCCTTGTAAAGCTGTCTTTGTTATTGATGAATGGGACCTGGTAAGGGATAATAAAGCTTTTCTCCAAGTAACTTTAACATGGACCTGCATTTAAAAGGTGTGTTCCACGGTTGCACACTTTTAGACTGGAATTACACTGGAATATATAGTCACAATGCACACGCAAGCAACAAGACTCATCAGGACCTATAAACAGCTGGGACCTTACATACTCTACCTGGGACAACACACTCGCTTAAACAGCACAATAGGAATTTCACAGATTTTCCTGTATTATTCAGAAGCTGAGATAGTGAACAGTCATTCAGAGTGGTTTAATGTGCAACGGTTCATTATAGATAAAACTTCTTTACAGTGATGGTGATAGGATCTGTAAATGTACACTTCCCTAAAAATTAATAAACAATCCCTCAGGTGGCTGGTAGTATTTTGTTTAAATACCTTTTGTGATTGAGTTTTTAGATGCTACTTGCTTTGGACATCTGGTTCCCATGACAACTACAGTGAACAATTCTCAAACAGGATTTAGCCACTCTTAATAATATCTTAACCATTTAATTATGCAGATATTTTAAACAAATAAAATCTGCTTTTAGTCCAGAGGTGTAACTGTAACTCATGGATCACACCTGTAATTGCAAATACCACAAAAGTGCAATTTCAACACTTACATTTACAGTAGTTTCACACACAACTGTGTCCACTGAAACTCATTTGAGCAGCAATGTATCGTTAAGGTTGGTCTACAGCATTATAAAGTGAAGGTACTGGTTCAGTATATAGCACAGTTCTGTCTGAAGACCTTTGTTGTTCCAGTAGATGCTGATTTCTGCTTGTCTCCTTTTACATGTTTGATATGTTTCCTGAATAAACTTGTAAAACTGATTTAAATGCCAATGGTGTGACTGGTATCTGTTACTTTGGGTGGTGGAAACTCCCAAACCAGGAGAACAATAAACAAGCACCTGCTTAAATTAGGGGCAGTTGGTCTCCACAGTGATTCTTACAACTTAACAAAGAACCAGTTGTCCATGGACATTAATGTGGCCAGGAGCCTGTGGGCTGGATATAATACCAGAATTGCACAGCACAAAAACAGTTTTGATAGGCTTAAAGAAAAATATTCAGATCTTAATGGTGTTTCGCCAACTCATTTGCCACAATACTTTTCACAGTGTGTCACAGTTGTTGATCGGTTTGAAACTCAGTGTTCTGGTTTGAAACTATGGGGGGAATAAAGCTGGCAAAGATTAAAAAATTTTTTTTGGAATATCAAAACATGCAAGCATTCAAGAATTTGTAATTCAAAACATTTCTTAACTGGCTTTCTTCTTTTCCATTTTTTTGTTTCCAGCTCTGGCATTATATTCACGCCATAGGAACTGGGCTTCCTGACATTTACTGGTACCACTTTTCAGTGCTGGGCTAAAAACACAAAGCAAATCCAAAGGGGCGACAGAATTCCTGGTCAACTTAATGTCCATGGGCTGCGGTTTCTCTGAAAAGATCTTGGCGCTGCTTCTTTTTTCTTACGCTTTAGTTAGTCTATAAAAAGAGCACTCTAATTTCTGGTTGAATTGCACCACATCCCTTTGCTACTGTATATTAGATTCTTTTTTAGCTGTGCGCTAATGCTACCACACAGTAAAAGTGTGTCTTTATCAAGTCTGCCCTCAAATATAGAGACAGAATACAAGGTGTCATCAGAGGGAAATCCACACCCCTCAGTGTCAACAGCATTCTGTTTCAATACCATTTTGCTCAAAGGAAAGGGTCCTTCGTAAATGCAGATAAACAAAGCTTAATGGACTCTGTCTTTTTCTGTCCCAAAATCAACCCAAATCAAAGATGAATTATGGTGCATTTACTGTGAACAGTTAGCAGAACTGTCCTCCACATTGACCATTTACTTTACATTTACACATTTGGCTTGACACGAGGAATGTGACATTTGTAGCCCATGTTTAGGATTTGTCTGTGAGTAGTGTCTCGTGATGCGCTGACTCCAGCCTCTGTCCACTCCTTGTGAAGTTCCCCCAAATTCTTGAATGGATTTTGCTTGGCAATCCTCTCAAGGCTGTAGTTGTCCCTGTTGCTGGGACAACCAGCTTCTTTAGCAATGACCCTTTGTGGCTTACTCTCCTTGTGGAGGATGTCAATGACTGTCTTCTGGACATCTGTCAAGTCAGGAGTCTTTCCCATGATGGTGTAGCCTCCTGATCCAGACTGAGATCATTTAAAAGCTCAGGAAACCTTTGCAGGTGTTTTGAGTTAATTAGCTGATTAGGATGTGACACCATAACTTTTCACAATTGAACTTTTTCACAATATTCTAATTTTCTGAAACAGTGAATTCTGGGTTTTACTTGAAAACCATAGTCAAAATTCCAAGAAATAAATGCTTGACATACTTCACTCTATGTGTAATAAATCTATATAATATATGGATTTCACTTTCTGAAAGGAATGTCAAAAAATAACTTTTTAATGATATATAATTTTTTTTTAGATATACCTATATTTTTTAACACTGTTTTTTTTCTAGCTCTGAATTCTCTGATGTCGGGTGTATACTGGTTCCATATTGTAGTTCTTTCTTTGCAAAGTAATGTGGTGTTTCTTTAGGTTTCCAGATATTTGACTTGACATTAGTCTGTATGAGTAAGTGCAAGCTTAACAAGCTGGCTTGAGAATGATGCATTTAATGTTAGGTTAAAGGTAAAAACAACATTGAGCATGATGACGTGAAAAATGATGAAAAATTGGAAAAACAAAATCACAGCTAAAATTCCCAAAGGCCCTTCTCGTATTGTGAAGTTTTCCTGGGAAATGTGACCATCTCTTCACGCTACTCGAGTGCAGTAGTCAGGAGATAAATGTGAATATTTATTTTGCAAATTATTCTAAGACTTTTCTTTTATACTCTTTCTAAAAAAAATTTACCAGTGTGTATGTGAAATTGATCTTAAATTTAATTCAATAGAAAGGCTTAAATTGAACTGGTTAAAACCTGCAGAAAACCTGCCTGTATGTCCCAGGGAATGAAGCGACCCCTTCCTGGCCTTATATGCCATGGCTGCTTTTCTAAGATCAGAATAGTGCAGCAAAACTTTGTCACAAATTATCAGCATTAATGGCCCTGACGTGAAAATGGTGCCTGGTGTCTGATGTTAGCATGACTGGTAGCTAAAGGCTAGTGTCAAACCATGACTAAAGTTCTCTTCACCACAGGCACTTTGCAGAAGACTTTTAAAAGTGACTTAACCGGTGAAGAGAAGAAAAAAAATTGCTGTATATATATATATATATATATATATATAGTCTTATGCAAAAATTTGGGCACCCCTTGATAAAAAACAGATTTTGGTGATTTTGTAATTGAAAAAATGTTAACACAGTCTCTCTAAGACATGGAAAAAATACACAATTTTCAGCAAACATTTATGCATAGTTAATTTTTATGTCATAAATTGAACAAAAAATTAAAATAAAAACATTATTATGACTGCAAAAGTTTGGGCACCCTACATACTTAGTAACACCTCCTCTGGCAGATTTCACAGCTTGCAAATGCTTTTTAGAGCTAAAAGTCTTTCAGTTCTTGTAATTGGGATTTTCTCTCATTCTTCCTCGCAAAAGGTTCTAGTTCTGTAATATTCTTTGGTCGTCTTGCAAGCACAGCTCTTTTAAGATCTACCCACAAATTTTCAATTATGTTTAAATCAGGGAACTGTGATGGCCATTCTAAACCTTTAGCTTAGATCTCTTGAGATAGAACATGGTGGATTTGGAGATTTGTTTAGGATCATTGTCCTGTTGTAGAAGCTCATCCTCTTTTCAGCTTCAGCTTTTTTTAGAGATGGTGTGATGTTTGCTTCCAGAATCAGTCCACAGCACTTGTTTCCAAAATGCATCAAGCTTCTGTAGATGATCTGTTACATTCTTCTGATGTTGGATTGTATGATGTGGATGTAGATAAGGTTTTCTTCTGCTGACTCTTCCATGAAGGACAGTGGCACGGTGCACCACCTGCAGGTATTTTTTGCAGTCAAATGGGGATTTTGATTTTGTGTTTCTGACCAGTATATGAGCAGTTCTCTCTGAGAGTTTTCTTGGTCTTCCAGATTTCCTCTTGAAACTTCCCCTGAACTGCCATCTCTTAATTTCTCACTGGAAACTGCAAGATGACAATGCTTTGCTGTCTTCCTGTAGCCTTTTCCTGCATTGTGGGCATCAATAAGTTTTATTTTGTTACACAGCTGCTTAGAGGAACCCATGGTTGTTGAGTGTCCAGAAGTGTGTGCACAAAGTTTGAAGAGTCAGTATTTGTAAAGCTTTGAAATTAGCACCAGCTGACATTTACTAATGACACCTGTTGCCATGCATCAGATCTAACGATTTTATTAAGGTCTGAAACCTTGTATTTTAAAAAATCTGAGACTTTGGAACTCTGAAACTTTTGCACACTGCCATAATAATGTTTTTATCTTTAATTTGTTTTCATGCCTAAGAAGTACAATAAGCTGTCCATAGTTGAGGCCTTAGAAACTGCCAAGCAAAGACTCAAAGCCTTGGTTACTTGTCTGAAGAGATACACCAGGGATATAGAAGCCATGACAATAAACTGGACGTTCTCCACCAAACCATCCAAGATGTACTCAGTGGCAGAGTACTAGAACAAGAACAGACCCACCAAAGCTGGAGATTGAGCACAATGCACATTGGCATGAGGATCTGAGAACAGACCACAGCAACCTCCCTGAACAAGTCCCAGTAACAATCTCATTGGCAGACCTCCTAAAAATAGTCTCAAGCATGAAGAACTGGACAGCACCAGGACCTAACATGATCCATGCCTGATGGGCTCAAGACCTGGCAACACAGATGAACCAGCTGCTAAAGGATGGAACCACTGGAGTGGCTGACTGAAGGACTCCCAGAAAGGACTGTTCCCATCCAACTACTGGACAATAACCTGCCACAAGAAAAATAGCAACCACCAAATACCTGCAACCAGTAGGGCAAGTCCTTAGAGGTAAGCTGAATGGGAAAAACAAGTTCTGGGCAATCAACACCTACATACTACCAGTTATCAGAAACCCTGCTGAGATAGTAACCTGGCCAAAGCAGGAGATGGAAGCCACTGACATCAAGACAAGGAAGCTCTTCACAATGCGTGGAGGGTTTGACCCCAAATCCAGCACTTTGAGACTGTACACTAAGTGGAAAGAAGGAAGCCGGGGACTAGTGAGCATCAGAGACACTATCCAGGATGAACCATTAAAGATCCATGAATACTGGAACATGTCCCCAACTGATGACATGCTTAGTGAACACCTCAGGCAACAGAAACCAGAGAAGGAATATAAGCAAGAACCATCATGAAAGGACAAACGCCTGCATGGTACGTACCACCGGCAGATAAGAGGAAGTGGCTGGCATTGAAAAATCCTACCAGTGGCTGGACAAAGCTGGACTGTAAGACACCACAGAGGCACTAATCATGGCAGCACAGTAACAAGCTTGAAGTACAAGCTCAATATAGGCTGGGGTCTACCACACCAGGCAGGAGCCTAGTTGCAGGCTCTGCAAAGATGCCCCCGAGAGATTCCGGCAAGATATTAGCGATATTCCATAACCAAGTGCCTGGCATTGTGTGCAGGAACATCTGTGCAGAGTTTGGGCTAGAAGTCCCAAGGAGTGTAACTTTAGAGCAGTGTGTACACAAACAAAAGTTTCAGTCAGCAGACATCGAGCATCTAACCACGAATAACTCTGAAGTCTTTACAGCACTCCTCTTATTATTATTTCAGTTTAATGTAGCACATTTATTGTAAACCCTTCTGTAACAGGTGAAATGTTGATTAGCCCAACGCTGGCTTGCTTTCTCGCGTTGCTTCAATGTGTGATATCTGCATTTATCGTGTGTGTGTGATTTTCCTATGGACAGTGTCGAATAAAAACAGTATGAATAAAAAAGCTCTTAGTATAAAGATGATGGTGTATTGACCTTTGAATCTCCATTAACTTTAATAATTGCTTCAACATTTTAGAACCAATTAGGACATTCAATGTTCAACACACATATTTTACATTTATGTTGAGGAAATCTGATTATTGTGACCGCACTGATACAGGGGGCCCTGTATTAAGTTCGAGCTCATGCATGTAATGATGCTGTGGAGGCTTTATTGAACATAACTGTGCTTTATTAACAGTAGCAACACGCATGAACGAGTAGCAGGCATCTAGCTAACACCAGTCTCTCTAGTGGCAGTTTCCTATTACAGTACAGCATTTAGGAAAAGTTGCTTCAGATATAAATGGCTTCAACAACTCGGGGGGTGAAACCAAGTACCACCACAGCAGTAAACGCATTGGAGACAGTGACGGTGGCTTAGCACAGTGCACTATTAACCCCCACCTCACCCACCAATGAATTCTGATGTCTGTTCACAACTTTAACACAACAATGACCACTTTTTGGCTGTTTTATGTCTTGGAATCTAATTAAAGCTTAAAGCAAATATGTTATTTTTGTGGTGCAGGTTTTTTTTGGCATGTTTACAATTTTAGTTATTGACAAAGACAAATTGATAAATAGTTCCCCACCATGATGTGGGCGTGGCATGAACACACTAAGAGCTCCTCCCAACTTCAAGATCATCATAAAAGTGGTTCCAGGTCTTTAAACACAAGCAGTCCAACTTTAGCGAGTACAGTAGCAGTGCTGCAGGCGTGTTTACCACTGATTTTGTGTAAATACATTCTGTGAGCAGACTGTACTTCCTGTACAGACTGCAGTTCTTCAGGGTCTGTAACACCATGTTACGGATGTTCTACCAATCAGTTGTGGCCAGTGTCATCTTCTATGCCGCGGTGCTGGCGGAGCAGTTTGAAAATAGCCGATAAGATCAGGCTAAACGGACTGACCAGGAAGACTGGCTCGGTTCATTTGGAAGAGCCGGACTCTATTAAACTGCGTTATATTTCACAGTCACCAGTAGGGGGCAGCAGAGGCTCGTGACTCCCTAGCTTAACCGCTTCCCCGCAGAACTCAAAGCGCGTCTGTCTGAACTGAAACGGCCAAAGCGCTCAGTCCATACAGTTTCTGGAGCTCCCTGATATTCATTTATTGCCGAATAGCGTTATGCATGTTAATAAGTTAATATAAGTATCTACGTTTAATATGTGGTTTTGTCCATGTGATTATTCACAGTGGCGTTAGAATGATCATGAGTGGAAAGACACCTGCTTTCGTAATACCCCCACCCTTGCGGTCCCTATATTGCTACTCCTGCTTCATGCGTCAAACCCCACGTCACGCTGTGGATGGAGGTTGCGGTGACGGACCGGAGCGTCTGCGCGCCCGCGCGCTCCACCGTCCGCGCGCCCGTTTCATAAGCGGCCTAATGAGCATGAGCGCGCATTTATACGCCTCGGTACAAGTGCGCGCGCCTCAAAACCCCGCTTTACACTTCTGCATCTGCACGCGCGCACGTGCGGCGGTATAAATGCAGCGCGCGCGGTGTTTACAATTTATGCGTCACGAGCTGGCCGTCAGATCACGCTCAACCGTCAACCTGGAGCGCTGCCGCTCGCGGCGTCACGCGCGCGCCGTCCACGATCGATAACGTGCGCACTCCTCCTCCCCTCGGCCGCGTTCGCACTCCTTTCTGAACACACACACACACACACACACGCTCACACACGCGCGCGCGCACTTTCACTCTCATCCCGCTGTCACTCACGCGCATGGTTTGTTCTCCGCTCCGGGACTAAGCGCGGTCTCTTTTCCCGCCGAAGGTCACGCGCCCTGTCAACAGCACTAACAGAAGAGGAAACAGAGGAACAGCGCGATCCCGGCGGATTCCTTTTCACCCCTTTTCATTTCTTCTTTCTTTCTTTCTTTCTTTACCCTTCGCGAGAGCACAGCTGCGTCCGACCGTTCGTCTTGTTTCCCCGGAGGCGCGCGCGCGGACATGCAGCACGCAACACGGCGGCGGGGCTCGCGCTGGACGGCCCGTGGGCTCTGCTGCGTGCTCGCCGCGCTCGCCGCGTTCTGGAGGCCGGGCGCCGCGTGCCCGCCTGAGTGCACGTGCACGGGAATCAGGCTGTCGTGCACCGACCCGGAGCGCAGCCTTGTGGCGTTCCCGGCGCTGACGGAGCCTGAGATGGAGAACATCACGGACATGTAGGTTTCTCTCTCTCTCGCTCTCTCTCTCTCTAATGTGCAGATTATTTATGAGACTCGAGCTGAGGTGAGATACAGGTTGATGTAGCGGAAGTTTCCTCCGTAACTCTGTAGCTGTATCTGTGTGTAGTAACGGGATGGTGATGTTGTTAGCAGACAGCAGGAGAATCTAGATGACCCTCCACCCGCCATTTGAACGCGTTTGAGTTGTGACTGATTGTCTGAGGATGCTCCGTTATTATCTAAATCATTTCAGTTAACGCTTAAGATAAACCAGTTCATATAAGTCTTTATTTTTGACTTGCGTATTTGTCTTGTAGGGGAAAAGTCACTGCAGTTAACTAAGTCAGGAATTTAACTAAGTCAGGAATTTAACTAAGTCAGGAATTTAGATGAAAAGTCACTGCAGTTAACTAAGTCAGGAATTTAACTAAGTCAGGAATTTAACTCAGGAATTTAGATGAAAAGTCACTGCGGTTAACTAAGTCAGGAATTTAACTAAGTCAGGAATTTAGATGAAAAGTC
>JBBIGC010000018.1:2576178-2587150 GCA_037576955.1 Lepidarchus adonis | reverse complement strand
GTGTGTGTGTGTGTGTGTGTGTGTGTGTGTGTGTGTGTGTGTGTGTGTGTGTGTGTGTGTGTGTGTGTGTGCAGAGAGATTTCCCTGGCGACATGAGAGATTCAGACACCGGTTAAAGTGTCTGAGTGTGTGAGTTGATCTGCATTGTCTTGCTAACCAGCAAGGTCACCCAGGCCACAGGCCTGAGAGTCAGCTTTTTGGTGAAATGTGACCTGTGCTTTGTCCATCAACTAGGGCTGTGCCATATCACATCGTCCATGATATACCAGTACTATTCCACCCCATGATGAGAATTTGCCATATCACAATACTGACAGTATTGCTAATGACGGTTTCCCATTCTCATACATTTACACTTTTTAATCATTATTTGCATATTTACAGAAAAAAAAGTGTTTTTGCCACATTTCAGCATGGTTTCCAGGGATTAGGTTACAAATCCCATGAATATCTGTGTATACATATTTATTTGTGAGTAAAATTCTATTTTGGATTGTCCTTAAGTGGTATAGTTTAATCTAGATTCCAGTCCATGATTTTGTATTCACCAGTAGGTAACAATCGAGGTGGCCACTCAATTACATTTACAGCTTAGTAACTGCTGGTGATTACAAAATCCAGGAATATGGATCCAAGGTCCAGATCGGATGGTCAGTTTTACACAGCCCATAGAACTGGAGGCCAAAAAGCTAATGTTTAATGGATTCTTTTTACATTGTCATTTACATAATTACCAAAAATATACCATTGAACACTAATATTATTTTAAATCTACAACACTCATGTGTATGTTATCTCTGCTGCATAATGGTTGTAGCCAGGAAAACTGCAACTTATAATCAGCCACAACAAAAAGATTGGTTTACTAGCACTGACACCGTCCTTCTGCCCTTATAGCTTCCCATATGGTGAGAGCTTTTTACCATCAACCATAAAACAAGACTTTCCATTTTCAGATATGGATTTATCTGTAATGAAACAGATTGTTTTCTGGTAAACACTTAGAGTAGGTGATGCGCATTTGCATAATAACCAAGCTCTGATTCCCGGCCCTGTTTACTCAGCTTACTCGCTAAGGCTAATGCGTCTGCTCGTCAGCTGCTTTCTTCATCACACTGATGGAGGTGTTAGTGAGGTCACCTTTTTCATGCTAATTAAAGTCTGTAAGACCTTAAAGTAATAGTGTAGAGAGAAAGTCATGTCATATGATTTCAATTTTGCACTATAGCAACACGGCTAATGTAGCTAGGTGTAATTAGCATAATTAGCTTAGTGGTAACTAAATCATCATAAACTTGCCTCAAGTCATTCTTTCATCTTATTTTTGTCATTACCTGACGCTCTTATCTACACAAAAAGACAAAAATATGGTCAAAATGTGGGTTTAATGACTGCAATACTGTTTTTAATGTGGTTGCTGAGTTAAGACCCTCTTGTTGAGTTTTTGTTGTTTTCTCTTCTTTAGTTAGGGTTATATACTTTTCTATCTCTTTATTTATGTATTTATTTAAAAACAATTTTTTATACATATAATAATATCCTATTTAATAATAAAATAAATGGTAAAAAGGAGATAAAATAAAAGTTGGATGACTTCTTTTATACATCCTTTGGGATAGTCCAAAAATCACATTTGATTAATTTGTATTTAATTTAAATGTTATTTTATTTTATTTATTATTCGTTTACATTTATATATATATTTTTATATTAATTATTTATTTAATGATTATTTTAAAAGATGTGTAAATTCAGTCATGCCTTGCTCTAAAAATTTCTGTTCACCTAATTACACAATAAACGTACTGCTTTAAAAATAGATAGAAGTAAATATTGATTGAATGAGTAAAAATCTGACCAGAGACAACAAAACAATATTTAAAAAATGTCATCTTTGCATTTACTCAGAGACTGTGAAAGTTTTCACTGGTTTCTGAGAAATGCTTCTCTTGCATCATCTCCTGTGTTTATGTGGCTTTTGCGATCTCATGGACTTGTCTTTAGTATTTTATATTACCTCTGATTTTACACCAGTATACTGTACCTGCATTTGGAAAGCAGATTGGATCTTGCTGTTGGCTGCGAGATAGACCCCATGCCGACACTCGGCGCTTCTGGTGATACTGTGTTGTTACCTGATGACAGGTCGCTCCCGAGGGAACCGCAAACAAAACAAACTCTCAGGATTATCGCTGACTGGAGCCTGAGGAATGTTTTCTTGTTACTGTCACTGTCATCACGTCCTTAAAGAGGGGCTGACACGGTGGTCACTTTGAGGAGGTTGTTTCGGGGTTACTGAGGGAGGTGTGGCTCCAGGTGCTAAGGTTCAGTGCTGAGAGTGTCGTGCCGCCAGAGGACTTGCTTGCAGCTCAAGAGGTCATGAGTTTAACCCTAGCTAATGGCTGTTGCTTTTTTTCCGCTTTGGACTAAAGCTATATAACAATATATGTAAAAATGTGTTTTCTTTACATCACTGTCATTTTTCTGCAGAATTAGCCTTTTTGTGTCACACATGGTAGTGGTTTTAAGAGTCTTAGGTCTTTCAGGTCATGAAGCAAGACCTACATATGTGAATAATAGCCTTAATCAGCTGTGTGCATTCAAACACAGTGAACGCTCCCTTGAGCTCCGCCAGTAACGTCTTTGTGCTTGTGTGAGTGTGCCGGAATTTCACACATTTCTTTCTGCATGTGTGTGTGTGTGTGTGTGTGTGTGTGTATAATATAAAATGAAATAAGTGCATAAGTCAGTGTTATTCACATGGAGAGCATCTCCATAACAGCAGGTCTTTTGGTGTGTTCCAGGTATGCAGTAGTTAGTGTCTACCAAAAATGATGAAGGACAACTAGTGATTTAGTCACAGGGTCATGAGCACCACAGGCTCATTGATACATGTGGTGAGTGACAGTTTAAAAGGTGAATGCTGATAGAATGATGTCAGAACACACTTTTTTAGATTTTGCTGGTATGCTGGTACATTTGCGTGCACTTACTTGACTTAACAGAACTTTTTAAAAGTCAAAAAAGTAGAAAGTTTTTTCCCTTTATATATGCCATGCCTTGTTTTTTGTCCTTGCCCCACCTTGGTCCCAGATAAAGCCATGTCCTGCACCTGTGGTCTACACTGGGATTTACCTGCCAACCGTGGCCCTCACATTTTGCCCAAATGGTTAATGTTAGATTAGGATTGTTTTGCCAAACTCAGTGTAGGACCCCACAAGTATAGTATAACTTTTCAATGTGTGGAAGACAGTCACTATATTGTTATGGGTCCTCTGTTCCAAGAACAGCTGAAAGCATTTCTCACTTTGTTTTTCTCCTCTGGCCGTGACCAGTTCCAGTCACAGAAACAAAGATCTATCACTGAGAAGGACTGAAAATGTTGTAACATCACCCTTTTCTTTTTCCTGTACCGTCAATGAATGACTCACATGTTCGGCTTGCGATGTTGTTGTATGGAAGCCAGATTTCCTAAAAGTGATCCATTGAGGACCAGCACCCACTGACTGAATGGAACATATTCTTCACAGATCCAGGACTATCACTACACCACTATTTTGATTTTGACACTGATGTAGTAGTATGTACAGTCAAACCCCATTAGCTTTCCCCCCGTTATCTTGCCAACCTCACCTCTCGCCTCTCACAATCTGCAAAACAGATTACCTTCCATGTTATTTACCTCATTAAGCCGCCATCCTCACCCCTCACTACAATGTGCATTGTGTCTGGTGTATACATTTCTCCATCTATAGCTCACAAACCGTGGTCACATCATAAATCTTTTTCTTTGAGCTTTAATATTATTTTTACATTTAAAAGATGTGCATTGTGTCTGGTGTATGCATTTCTCCATCTATAGCTCACCAACCTTGGTCACATCATAAATCTTTTTCTTTGAGCTTTAATATTATTTTTACATTTAAAAGAATACATTTTAATGTACAAACCTGTTCAAAAAAATGGGTTTAAATTTTTTTTTACTAATCTGTTTCAACTATCTGTTGAATGGGATAGCTTTGGCATTACTGGGGGTCAAACTTCAAATTAACAGATTTGGGCTGTGTATCTGTAATCATAACTGTCATAGAAAATGCTCATTTTGAAACAGAATTGATTATTATAATTGATAGAATTATAATTCATTTTCAGCAAGTTTGGGTAAATAGATTCTAATTCATCTGAGACCATGTACATCAATCAGCCATAACATTAACACCACTGTCAGATAAAGTGAATGACGTTGTTTAGTTCTTTCATTACAAGAGTGCCTGTCCAGGAGGGGGGATGTATTAGGCAGGAAGTGAGCAGTTAGACCTTGAAGCTTATGTGCTGTAAGCCACTTTGACAAGAACATTATTGTGATGGCTAGAAGACTAAGTAGGAGCGTCTCCAAAATGGCGGGTCTTATACAGTGTTCCAGGTATGGAGTCGTTAGTACCAACCAAAGGTTTTCCACAACTGGTTCTAAGGCCCCCAAGGCACATTGGTGCATGTGGGGAGTGAAGGCTAGCCTGTCTGGTCTGATCTCAAAGAAAAGCTTCTGTTAAATAAGGTGACCAGCTTTCTGGGATTTAAACAGAGTTTGGTGGTCAACATATTAAAATGTCCAATGTCTGGTTTCAGGTATTTTGACCATTGTACCTGCTGTTCTGTAATAAACTATGGTGAAGGTTGACTGATAATACAGGGAACTTTGTAAATCATACAGTAGTCCACCGGCTATGGCAGACTGAGGAGCTCTTTATAAAGAAAATGTTCAAACTACACTGGTTCACTAGTTTATTTAATTATTTAATCATTTAAGGCTTAAACGGCTGACGATCGATGATGTAAGTGTGATTTTAATGTGACGTCTGCTGTCGTTCAATGAAGATTTGACTTAAAATGCATCTGATGCTCGTTCCCTGTCTCTCTCCATTACACTAACAGACTCCTCTAACTGGGAGGGTGATTTAAAGTCGGTTTATTACGTCATTTCCACAGGAACTGCTTGTTTGGAAGCACCTGATCGCTGCTTTTCTGAGCTCGTTTCTCTCATGTTCTTAGCTACACTACATCAGACCACCTGGCTCGAGTGTGTTCTGGAAGATGGGAAGATAAAGGACAAATACGCAAAACTAAAGTTATTTATTTATGTAATGACAGAATTTTTTTTTCTGGGAGACCCAGAAAACAGTCATAGAGACAGATCAGCTGTGGACGTCGGAAACTAGCGATCAGGCCCTTTCCATTGTGATAGGAGGATCGCCCATTCAAGTCCTGGGCCAGGCACATATCAGGTGCCCTTAGGTGATCTGCTCCCTGGGTGCTGTAGATATTTCTACTGGTCCAGTTCTAATGCCATAGGCAGGTATGACAGCCAAAAATAATTGAAATTTTCTGCATTTGTTCGTGATGCAGTGTGCTGGTTCATTTAGTTTGTGAACTGGGTTTGTGTTGTGTTGTATTTCAGCTGTGGTGGGACCAAGTGTGGGCCACTGGTTTCCATTCTGTAGTGTTAACCTGTTTAAATACAGACCTGAAAGTGCAGAGCTGTGAACTGTTTATTACAGTGGAGTATTGAGAAGCACTGGCAACCCTCTCTGACTTTCGAGACAAGTTTGCTCCAGCTGGACTCACTGACTGATTGGCGCCATAACTCATCCCTTGCATCCAGTACAATACACAGAGGATACTGTGTGTGGGATTGTGGTTACTGAAGATATTTCCACTGTCTGCACATGTGTTTCAATTCGTGATTGTTGCAAAACAGTGATTTCTGAAAGACGTTTGTAGCGAGCATTTCCGCGGCTGCTGCTACCGCTCGGGCCACGTTTTGAACTTCTGCTGAGAGCGAGACTTATCAGATAGACTTGGCAATGTGCAAGGCATTAAAAGACCATTCCAGGAGGTTCATTAGGTCACTTAGATGGAGAATAAAGAAAGATCTCCGTCTTTCAGTTCTCCAAGATGCTATCGGCCGAGCAATTGTATGTCTTGGGACAGAAAAAAGAAAAGTTTCCCTCTTCTTTTTGGCTTTTCTAAATGGCAACAAGTGTCCCAAAGCAGCTTTGTGGAAATGTGACTGCAAATGTGGCAAAAACTGCATGAGGGAGGAACAGTGACAAAAAGACTTGTGAAATAAGCTAATGGCTGGTGATAGAAAAAGACCATCAATGAATTTCACAGGACGTTAGACAAGAGAGCATTGTTGGTATGAAGGTCTGTACAAATGGATACAGGTCACATTTGTCTTCAGTCTTTGGTGTTTTTCTAGCACAGAAGCATCTGAGGGTGAAGCAGGAACTGTCTGTAGACGTCCTTGGTCTATTTTTGTCAAAAAAATGTTTTTAAAAAGAAGAACACTCAACACTCAACACTCAACATCCCTAATGACTAGCAGTCATATCTCTATCCACTGTAATGTATAAAGCAGCAGGAGCGCTCCCCTAGGTCTTGTCCTTAGCTGTTCAGTGAATGGTCCACAGCTGTATCATGAGAGCATGGCAACGAAACTTGAGTCATTTCATTTTATAGGGCATTTAAGAGCCTCTTTAAATCTTTATCTTTTCTTTTCTTCTTCACTCACTCTCCCCCTCAGGGCCTTCTTCGGTCATTAGCAACGACGACGACTCGGCTAGTCCTCTCCACCACGTGTCGAACGGCTCCAACACGCCATCGTCCTCCGACATGAACACGGATGCTGTCATCATCGGGATGACCAAAATCCCAGTCATCGAGAACCCACAATACTTCCGCAGCCTGCTGAAGTCAGACACCTGTGAGTGAAGTAGCCGTTTTAATGCTATTGGTTTAGCATGAGAATATCCCACTGTAATGCATTTGGCTATATGAGGGGGGAAGAAGGGGATGCCATTCCTCTCTGTAGCAAAATGACCAAAACACATCTATCATTTTAACATATCTCTTATATACGGTGTGTGTTAGCTGGAGATGTAGGCTAACGCTCTTCTTAAACAAATAACAAATCAGTCAGAATCAGTTTTATTGGACAATTGTCTTAACACACCCAAGAAATTTGGTTCCTGTCAGTGGTGAATACAATATACACTATACAGCACACATATATAATATACAATAGACAATACAGGGGGTATTTGACTTACAACAGGGTTCTGTTTCTCAGTGTGTGTCATAATTTTGACTTTAGTCGAAAACCCCTTACATAATGTATGTAATTCCCTGGTGCCATTCCTTTGTCAGTCCACCAGAGGGAGACACTTACCCTCCTGAGGCTCTGTTTAGCCATTTTCTGAGCGTTTTATTACATTTATGTTCACACCATTTAAAAAATGGCGTTTGGGGCAGCATCATAACCATGAATCATCGTAAATTGAGTGAGTCGTAAGTCAAGAACCCGCCATTTACACTAGTACACAATATGCAATATTCAGTGGACTATACAATATATAATATACAATAAACAGTTCTAAGAACACACTAATACACAATATATCATATACAGTAGATTGTACAAGACTGTACATTGCAGTACACAATATACAAATGACAACAGATCATACTCAATATACACTAGAACACAATATGCAGTAGATGATACAACTTACAGCATACAGTATACAATGTACACTAGGCAATACACAATGTACATTAGACTATACAATGTACACTATACAGTACACAATGTAGAATATACACTTTACAATACACAGTATACACTAGGCTACACAATAGACTGTAGAATATACAACATACTATGTACTATATGCAATATACACTATATGGTACACAAGATGATAGATGGTAGATACATTTGACCAAGTCGGACACACATTCAATTACACACTATACAACACTATAAGTACAAACTACACAAATAACAATACACTGTACTGTATATGGTGGGAGCCTAAGAAACAGGGTTCGTATATACAGTATAGGACATATACATGTACGTACTCTGTAGGTGTTGCATACATGAGTCCGACATGAATTGTGCAAATACTAGTCATTCTAAAGTGATACAGTGTTATGGTACAATACACTGCACTGTATTTAATATGCAATGCAAAATATACAATATTCAAGCAGTGTGTATATTATAGAAGATAAGCATTATACATAAAGTGTGAGTTGTATTGTATGTGTGTGTTCTGCTATTACGCACACACAGACACACACACAGACACTATCCATTTTTACACCCTCATATTTCTTGATTTTTTTTACTAGCCTCCCTCCTCCACCCCTCCGTCTCTCTGTACTTTCTTCCCCACTCTGGTTCCTTTTAATATTGGGTTATGGTGTGCAGTGAGTTACTGGAGATCGATGCAGCCTCATCATCTAGGCCTCGCTAATGTAATCGGCTGACTGGCTAGTTTTTCTTCAAAAGCATTTCTTAATCACATCAGGGATAAATCTCAGAGAGCTGTGTTCTCTCTCTCTCTCTCTCTCTCTCTCTCTCTCTCTCTCTCTCTCTCTCTCTCTTCTCTTTCTCTCTTTCTCTCTCTTTCTCTCTCTTTCTCTCTCTCTCTTTCTCTCTCCTTCTCTCCTTCTCTCCTTCTCTCAGTCTCTCTCTCTCGTCCTCTCTCTCTTTCTCTCTCTCTCTCTCTCTTTCTCTCTCTCCTTCTCTCCTTCTCTCAGTCTCTCTCTCTCTCGTCCTCTCTCCCAAGCACAGCACAATAAACGGTTGATTAATCTCCTCTTATCTCTACACTGTCCTCACTCTGTTAGGGGACGTCTGAGTTCAGTTAAAACTAAGAAGCATTTTTGCGCGTCCCAGAGAACCTTACTCACACATTTACAGACACCTTCTCACAGCAGTGGGCACTATGTCCATGTGCTTTAGCTGAAGGTAATGAGTGGGCTGCGTTTTTAGCTAAAATAATGACAAATTTGTGTACATTCTGTTCACTGAAAAATGCAAGGCGTACGTGTTTAACATTAAATAACCAATCATTTTTAGCGTATTAGGCGTTTGGTGTATTTCACGGTTTGGTGTGTGTACAGTATATATACAGCTGTAGTGAAGACTTTTGTTGAGTCCAAGACTAGTTCCAGGTTAAGTCTAATCAACACCAAGTCAAAAGACGTCCAAATGAAAAAGACAGTGTTAAGACCAAAGAAGAATCCTAATATTTGTGTGATGTCAGCGTTTTCCTATATCTTCTATTTTAAGATGGTTTATTATATTATGTGTAATGCAGAAGAAGCAAGTGCAGTGTAACAAAACTGCAGGATCAAATTAGGGCGTATTATTTACTTTAAATAGCGCCATTTCAATTGATTCACTTGACTCGTCTGCATTGTGTCTGTAGACGAAATGAAAATGATGAGCATGGAAGTATAGTGTGCAGAGCATGTGGAGATGAGCGTTGGCCTTCGTATGACTGGTTATCCATCGGCCAATGACAAAGCCAGTCCAAGACAAGTCAGAGACCGTGCAATAAATGTCTTGAGTAAACTTAAATAAACACAAGAGCTTAAATACAGGACTAGAGGATGGACGTGGACATACAGCTGTGGTATACAGGGTGGGGCTAAGGAACACATGTAAACTAAACACAACCACATTGCTAACACACCAGGTAAAGTGCAAGAAATAAAAGGAACGGAAGCACAGTTATCCTGATAATAAAATGTTTTATGCTAAATGGTAATACGAAAGTGTATAAACAGTAAGTTACTAGTATTGTTTTCTATAAATAACCATAATGTGATCAAGGTGAGTCTATATACTCAAGCAGTGGCCCCAGCAAAAATGTTCATTCTCGCCCAAAGTTAATTGACATGTACGTAGGTCCAATACATTTATGCTTCCATCTACAAATGTCAGACAGTGTTGGTATTACTGGAAATTGAGGCTGTAGTATTATCAGCCTCTCAGCTCGTACTGAGGATAAATCCCACGAGACTGCGCCGTCCTAAAACAGCTGGATGAGAGGTATGAGAGAAAACAGAAACAAAGCTAATCACCTCTTGCTAGCATTACAGCTACCATCTGTCTTTTTTTTTTACCTCAGTTTTTATTGTGCTTTGCATGGCAGGAGGTGAGGTACTGCGCTTCCCTTAGTGTGTTATGCACTGTTTGGATTTGTGGATTACTAATAAAAGCGTTATGGCAAACTGCACATCATTACCAGATGCATATTCAGATTAGTCTTGGTCATTCACTTATAGACGTATACACTGTATGAATGTGTGTGTTTTCAGTTGTCCAGCACATTAAGAGGCACAACATCGTTCTGAAGAGGGAACTGGGTGAAGGAGCCTTTGGGAAAGTGTTTCTCGCTGAATGTTACAACCTCTCACCTGACCAGGAGAAAATTCTGGTGGCTGTAAAGGTACTGGAACTATACTCAATATGTTTTTATTTCAGGTTAAAAGTTCCTATGTAATTGGAATGTGTGATTGGTGGAAGTGAAGTACACTATCAATGTTCACACCTTTATGAATTTTGAATTATGAATTCATAGCAATGATCATTATCAAACATCATCATCATTATAGGCATTGTCTGCTACCATGTTGGAATTCTGTTCTTTAAACCAGTACAAAATGGCTCATTAAAAAGCTATCTAATTTTTTTAATGATTATTCTTTTTTTTCAATTAAATCCCTTCTGATTTGTGTAATTCGATCAGTTTTGTTCTGGGTGTGTAACTTAAAAAATTCTTCTCAAAGTCGGCCAGACTTCCTTCTCCCTGTTCAGAGAGTACAACATGCACATCTTGCATCTTGACATAGAAATTGAATAGTAAGTTCAAGAACAGAGCATCATTATTATTTTATTAAAAAAAAAACAATTCCAACCTTAATATATAAAAAAACATGTGATTTTGATAATGTCTAGTAGTGTTTTATCACCAGGTCTATTATACTAACCAGGTACTAACCAGTCTTCAGACACAGGTATGTATGTTTATGTCTTAATATAAGTGTGTGTGTGTGTGTGTGTGTGTGTGTGTGTGTGTGTGTGTGTGTGTGTGTGTGTGTGTGTGTGTGTGTG
>JBBIGC010000018.1:2561521-2574264 GCA_037576955.1 Lepidarchus adonis | reverse complement strand
GGGTAGGGGGGTGGACATGGGAACAGGAAAGGAGGGTTTCCATGGTGACGAAGAGAGAAAAAAGACAAGCGCACCCGTGCCAACACACAGAAACTGAAAAAGTCATTAAAGAACTGCGATTAGCATTCACCTCCCCATCCGCCATCCAGAGTACAGAGAGAGTGGCGGGGTGGGGGCAGCGTGGAGAAGTAGAGGCACTAGAAAGGAAAGACAAGGAAAGGGAAAAAGAGAAAGAGATGGTATGATGGAGGAATAAAGATGGAAGGGGAAAAAGACAGACTGGAGGAAGAAACCAGCCTAAAAGTACTAAAACAAAGTTACAAGCCTCAGAAATTCCAATCGCAGAAAATTACCTCATGTATATTAAAAAAACATGCCGGACAGTGTGACATCCAAGGGGAAGAAGTCACAGCTTTGACGAAAATCCCAGTTTTCCTTGTCAACACGTAAACGCGTAAACTGTGTTTTCTACAATCTCCTTTTCAGGGAACAGAAATGCTGTTTACGTGTGGACGGAAGGTCAGAATACTCCGAAAAAACACAGTTTTCTAAAACACCGACTACGTGTCGACGCCGAACAGTTTAAAGGCCTTTGTCATGAAACACTATGTCTGTTCCTTATTTGTTTATTTTCTTAAATATAAGTGTCCACACTCCATGCATTCCATATTTGGCATCAAAGCTGTAAAATGAAATGTTCTCATAGTTGTGACATCACATGAGCCATGAGCAGTTTTTCAATCATAGGTCTCAGCCACTGCTTAGCTTTACCATTCACCAACTCACCATTCATTCTAACTGCAGTGTTGCTGGGAGGGTGTGTTGAGTTCCTTGAATAGAAGATGAACGGAAAGCAAGTTAACGTTGTGCTAGTCATGTTCGTCAGGAAGTAAAGGATTCACACTTCCATAGGGAGTGGTAGCAGTTGAATGTTCCTGTATCGTAACAGCTGCTGTTATTTAAATGTAAAGTGCACATTATTGGTGTTATTTGGAGGGTAAAGAAAGAAAAAAACACCCCACAAATATAAAAAGTGGACAAAAAAGTAGGATACAGTCCCATTAAAAGGACGTCTGAATGAGGTTTGCCAGTAAGTTTGCTGAAGTTCTGGTATTTCTGAAGGCTCATCACATGATCACACACCCCAACTCATGAGTCAAGAGCAGAACCTGGTCCATTTATAATGCAAGTCTGAAGTGTGTATGTGTGTGTGTATGTTTGTGTGTGTGTGTGTGTGTGTGTGTGTGTGTGTGTGTGTGTGTGCATGTGTGTGTGTGTGTGTGTGTGTGTGTGTGTGTGTGTGTATGTGAGCATGTGTGTGTGAGAATTACGCCCTCAGGCACAGAATTGATTAGCCCTATAGAACATCAGTTTCCATAGAAACAGCTGCTGTAAAAAGCCAGCGGGCGAGGGGCGGGGGACTTGTTGCGAAAGGCGGGTGGTTGTGTAAGGCAGAACCCTGGCACTGAGTTCTATGGCATTTTTATTGAGCTCTGTTGATTGTTATCGCTGACCTTCTGAAACATCTCTGTAGGTGAGTTTATGAAGTTGTCCACTGACACCATGCCTCTGTTTAAGCTCAGTTCACTGACCCCAGCCTAGAATTACGAGCGTAAGGCCTGGGCTACTGTGACGCAACTTTTCGCCCCTTTCAGCATGGCGGCGATCAAACTCCATAAACCTCTCAACGCTTTAAAAGCTGAGCACTGGATTTGTAAATGGCCATGGATGCTGAGTCTGCATAGACAATGTGTTGGCTGATAATTGTCTCAGCCAAGACAAATGGAAGTGACACTATTGATTTGATGAATTGCACAGTTGTTTGCAGGATTTCTAAACGCACTCACTGTATTAGAAACCTTTATGCCTTAAAGACGGCAACATACACCGGTCAGGTACAACATACTGACAGGTATAGTGAAACTAATATTATAATTACAATGACACCTGTCAGGGTGGTGGGATATATTTGGCAGTAATTATACAGTCAATTCTTGAAGTTGATGTCCTGGAGGCAGGAAAAATGATCAAGCAAGTGTTCCAAGTATGCAGTAGTTAGTGTGTACGAAAAGTGGTCCAATAAAGGATAACCATTGACTTGGTGACGGTCATGGCTAGTCCTTCTGGTCCGACCCCAGAGAAGAGCTACTGTGGTTTAACACTATGTTTAAATGTGGGCTCTAATAGGAAGAGGTCAGTACACACTATTCGCAATCTCACAAAACAATACGATATGCAATACTTGGCCCAGGATAACGATAATATCGCGACACTGCGATTCTGTGATAATCAATATATATCGTGCAACAATGACATAGCGATATAACACAGAAACATGGTGATGCCTAAATAATTTACATAAGCAACAACAACGCTATTGTCACCTTTCCCATATTTGCTTTGCGACCGCAGTCGGAAGCACAGAGAAACCGCTACTTCAAGTTGCACTAGCATTGTGCTACTAACATTTACTTTTATTTATTTGGCTGACGATTGGTTCAAAGCGACTTCCAGGTACAGCAACAATCAGTCACTAATGTGTGAGTTACAAGGTGTTCAACACATTCCTCTTAGTCAAAGAACAATAATTTACAACATAGAAGAAGATTATTGCTTCACAATTTGTCTGGTATAGACACGGTTAAAACGAATGTAGTGTTTGATGTAGGAAAACTCACATAAAGCAACTCTTTCCACCCATTTTCCTGCATTAAAAACTACATATTTGAACAAACACTGCATTGCTCCCCATGAAACAAGACTTCCGCTACAGGGCACTGGTTTTAACCGCGTCTATACTGGACACATTATGGATACACTTCTTCTCTGATCTAAATTATTGTTGAGTACAGTTCACGTTGATAGTTCGCTGGTAGTGTCATCCAATCACTATGAAAGAAGTGCAGGAAAAAGCTGCGCAGAGATTCAACCGTCACAAAATAATTCTAAAAGCCAAGCTCAGACTTTAGATTTAAATGTGGCTGGGACGTCTAAGTCAAGCTTTTTTGCATCTACCTGTTGTTTATTTTCAGCTTTTCCCCCAAGTCTCCTGCACAATTTGTTGGAAACTTGTTCTTCAGCGTTTACCCGTCTCCTGCACTCAGTCGATCAGCGCCACTTATTGCCGTCGGCGATTGAACAGCTTGTATAACAGTGTAAATTTGTTGTCCCCTCAGAATAACTTAACACAGTCATTAATGTCTAAACTGCTGGCAACAAATCTGAGTAAACCCCTAAGTGAAAATGTCCAAATTGTGCCCAAAGTGTCATTTTTTGTGTGGCCTTCATTATTTTCCAGTTCTGCCTTATTCTCTTGGCATTGAGTTCACTATAGCTTCTCAGGCTGCCACTCGAATCCTCTTCCACTCCTCCATGGTGACTGGTGGATGTTAAAAACCTTGCACTCCTCCACCTTTCATTTGAGGATGCCTCACAGATGCTCAATAGGGATTTGGTGTGGATGCCAAAAGATCACTAGGCCAGTCTTGGAGGTGTGTGTAAGCAAGACTCCTCACCTGGTTGCTACCAAACATGTTTGACACCATCTGAACCAAATAAGTTTATCTTGGTCTCATCAGACCACTGGACCACAGGACCACGGTGAGACCTGTTCTGAGTGGAACCTGTCCTGTAAACCTGCTCTATGGTCTTAGCCACCATTCTGCAGCTCTGTTTC
Organism: Lepidarchus adonis; assembly: GCA_037576955.1. Taxonomy (NCBI): domain Eukaryota; kingdom Metazoa; phylum Chordata; class Actinopteri; order Characiformes; family Lepidarchidae; genus Lepidarchus; species Lepidarchus adonis. Next base: position 2,570,588 of record JBBIGC010000018.1, on the reverse strand, counting down.
AGGGTGTTGGCAATCCTCTTATTGACTTAGACATCTTCATGTAGAGCAACAATTCTTTTTTTCAGATCCTTAGAGAGTTATTTGCCATGTTGAACTTCCAGTGACCAGTATGAGAGAGTGTGACAGTAATGACACCAAATTTTGAGATACTGTAGATGTCAGTCCTTACCCATTTCAAGCAGAAGTGGAAGCTGTAGCTGATCCCAGCTTATTATGGGCAGGGTGCAACCTAGACAGTAGACATTCACACACACTCACCTATGGGCAGTTTAGAGTAGCCACTCAACCTAAACCCCAAGCCTCTGTACAGTGGGAGGGAACCAGAGCACCAACAATTAACCCACATGAACATGGGGTGAACCTCTAAACTCCACCCCTGACCAACCTGGAGATCGATCCCAGGACCTTCTTGTTCTAAAGGCGACAGCACCTCTGTGCCGTCCCAAAAATCAGATTTTTTAAATGTAAAATTGAAAAAGTATATAGAACTCTAGATATTAAAACTTGTATCATTACAACACAACTGTTGCAATGACAGTTTGTAACTGTGACTGAAGATTCTGCTGCCATGTAATGTTCCACCAAGAGTTCTTTTCCCAACTGAAAAGCATGTTGATTTTTTCCCCAGGTTTATGTATTCCATGTCAGATAATGTTAGTAACTAGGTCTGCCACCAAGGGAACACCTTAGTCTACTAGTTGTTGTTATTTGTTGTTTACATTTGTTATATCAATTGAAATATTTAAATATGTATTTGGGTGGATTTAATCTTTTACTGGGGCTAAACTGAGGGTTGTAGGGGGTTTGCAACTACCCAACCAGTGAAAACTTGACAAGGCCTCTTCTCATTGACTTGTGGTTTGGTCGACTATTAGGGATCAACCTTATTAGTGACGTACGCATTTTAAACAGTCAATACTACTCATTCTCTAGCTCTTCATCAGTGGGTTTTTGGATGGTGGACCACTCTCAACAAAGCTGTGCCACTCACATGTGTAAAAACCCCAACACCCACTGCCTAGCACCACATGCACAATCGTGCTACAATATCAGTGTCAATAGTGTGTAATTGTTGACATAAAATAGGTGTTTCTAAAAAAAGCAGTCAATTAATATATCATAAGTGGTGCTTTACACACCCTCAATGCTAATGCATAGTGTTGTATAGGTCTATAACCTTTATCAGTATATAACATTAAAAGCCTTAGCAAGTGTCAGGCAGAGAGAGACAGTGAGGTTTCTCATAGTAGTGGTCTTCAAATGCTTTTCTGGAGTTTCTCCCACTCTGGAGAGCTTCTAACCTCTATGGGACTGGTGAAGAAGCCTAAAAGCTTTGGTTCTTAATATTTGATGAGTCCAGTATGTTAAAACAATTAATATGAGGCTAATCCACATGCTGCACTACAAACGCATAATGAATATTTCAGTGCAAGCGCATTATGGAAAAGCTAATAAATGAAGCGATGGGTTTTGGGGTTAAGGCGTAGGTCAGTCCAATTGCCCTGGAACCTACAACGTGCAGAAAGTTACTGTGATACTTTAGCTCTGGCTTTGTAAAAACACTGGAATTTTATCTTCAAAGTCTCACACATTTGGGCAATATATTCATTGAAAAATACAAAGGGACTTGTTGGAAATAATCTTCAAAATAAATGTCTTTTTCATTGTTTGGCCTTCACTGTGCACTCATTCGGCTGTTCCAGTTCCAGCTCCAGAACGTTCAGCCAAAACTTCAAAAGGTTTCAGAACAGCATGACTTTCATTTTGTTGCCCAAACACTTTTAGACTTTTAGAGATTGGCGCGTTTTCTACCTACCCTGAATTGCGAGATGTTTTTGTGGCGATCTTCAGCTCATTTATTTATTCAGTACTCTTTGTATTTTTGACGTCCTTGATCTTTTGAATGTCTTATAAAGGTTGGCGGTCACACCATGTTGCCGATCCGTTGGATGCCCCCAGAAAGCATCATGTACAGGAAGTTCACCACCGAGAGTGACGTCTGGAGTCTGGGAGTTGTGCTCTGGGAAATATTCACCTACGGGAAACAGCCTTGGTATCAGCTTTCCAACAATGAGGTACACACAGTCTCACCCAAACACAAATGCACTGATGGAGGAATGGGATGTGTAGGATCATCTGTACTCGACTGAGTGATGAGAACATTGTTTTAAGGTTAGTTTCAGGGCCAGTTTCTTCTGATTTGAAATCAGCAGATGCAGAGTATTTGTTTAAAGGCTGAGAACCTTGATGATCTCTAACACAGGCTCATGTCATTTGAAATATATTTTAATCATATGCTCAAGACTTACTTAAACACTGCTTTAGTGACAGATATGGTTGGAGACAGTGATATCTATAGTTATTGGTGGTCTTGGTTGTTTGTTTGCTTGGGTTTATTGGTTGTTTGTTTGTTTGTTTGTTTGGTTGTTTTTTGGTTGGTTTATTGGTTGTTTTTTGGTTGGTTTATTGGTTGTTTTTTGGTTGGTTTATTGGTTGTTTGTTGTTTGGTTGGTTTATTGGTTGTTTGTTTGGTTGGTTGTTTTTTGGTTGGTTTATTGGTTGTTTTTTGGTTGGTTTATTGGTTGTTTGTTGTTTGGTTGGTTTATTGGTTGTTTGTTTGGTTGGTTGGTTGGATGATTGGTTCTTTGGTTGCTTGGTTGTTTGTTTGTTTGGTTGTTTGTTTGGTTGGTTGGTTGGTTGTTTGTTGTTTGGTTGGTTTATTGGTTGTTTGGTTGGTTGGTTGGTTGATTGGTTCTTTGGTTGCTTGGTTGTTTGTTTGTTTGGTTGTTTGTTTGGTTGGTTTATTGGTTGTTTGTTTGTTTGGTTGGTTGGTTGGTTGGTTGGTTGGTTGGTTGATTGGTTCTTTGGTTGCTTGGTTGTTTGTTTGGTTGCTTGCTTGCCTGCTCGCTTACTTGGTTGATTGGTTTGTTTGGATGTTATGTCATCCCCATTATAGTAATTATCTCCATTTCCGACCACTGGCTAGAACCTTCTCAGTCACGTGATATCTCCAACACTGGGAGGGTGAAGGCTAGTATGTGCTTTCTCAATGTCACATGCAGCCAATCAGTTTTTTCAAACTGCTGCTAACACAACATCAGCCCTCAGTTCTGTTACTTCAGCTCACAGACCCCTGGCAAGACTAGCATTGTGCTAAGTGATGGAGTATCCAACCCGCTCAGTGACTGTGAGGTTAGTCGTGTTGTCTTGAACCCCTCACCATGATTGACTGTCGAGCCACCAGGGCTTGAATTTTGATTTTCCAATGAAGGGCTGCTCTGGATCCCTTTGGATTGGGTTAATTTTAAATAAACAATTCCCTTTTTTCATCTGAGTTTTACTAAGAACTATCATCAGAAGATTGACAACAAGTCCAAGAGGGCTGTCATGGTTCTCAGTCTTGTGTTTGTTGTTGTCACGTGTCTTCGTCATGCCCTAGTCTTGCCCTCTCTGTCCACCCGCACTTTGTAATATCTCGTCAGGTTCCCCAGGTGTTCCTAGTCTTGTGTGAGTATGTACGTGTACCCCAGGGTGTCAGTCAGCCCTCGTCACTTATCTGTGATCTGTTTCTATGTGCAGTCGTTGCTATGTTAGAATTTTGCATTGATATGTTTTCTTGTGCTTTTGGTCTTCATTTGCATTAAACTCTGTTCTACTTTAATCCATACTCTTGCATGTAATTCTGTTGCATTGGTGGCAGTTTGACGAGATATGGTGGAGGACGAACTTGAAGTTTACACACCCAGTGCTGTAACTACTGTGCCATTGAGAGAGTCCCAGCTAGTGGGTGGAATTGGACATGAATGATTTAGGGTAGATGACTAAAAATGCTGCTGATCACCTGCAGGGTGTCAATGTTGATATTCCCAATCAGTGGACGTCCCAGTCAGAGCATAGTGTGGCTTATGGTACTGAATCCATCTGTATCCATTGCTTTAAAATTCTCTAAATATTAAAAATACTCTACAGATTCAATATAAAGCATCTGGAAATGCACACATAAGGTGATATTGTGGTGTAATTGCCCAGCCTACATCTTCCCATCAAATGTCTAACCATCTCATCTCCCTCCACACGCAGGTGATCGAGTGTATCACTCAGGGTCGGGTGCTGCAGCGGCCACGCACCTGCCCCAAGGAGGTGTATGACCTGATGCTGGGCTGCTGGCAGCGAGAGCCGCACACTCGCCTCAACATCAAAGAGATCCACAACCTGCTGCTCAACCTGGCCAAGGCCTCACCCGTCTACCTGGACATCCTGGGCTGAGAAAGAGAGCGTGTGCTTGTGTGTATGCGTGTGTGGGTCCCAACAATGACCTCTGTTACCCTATTCTTCTTTTCTTCTCTCCTGTCTCCCCCCCTCACTCTACTCCTGTCATTCTAAATGTGTAGTGTGGTAGGCGGCAGGAGCTTCATCCATCAGTATTAGGTGCATATGACACTGAAATAAGACATTTCTGGAGTTTTTGTTCTTCCTGCTATTGGATCACTTCTCCACTTGGACGGTGCGGATACTCGCAAGGAATTCAGTGTTGCTGTAAATAACGTCTCAACTTTAGAAGAAGTGCATACTCATCTCCAGGACTCCAGGAAAAGCAATTTCCATCCTCTGGACCATGAAAATAAGACTGTGTACCCAGACTGTGCATCATGTGGAAGGAGTGCCGAAGTTTTATTCCTCCTTCTCATCCCACCTTAACTTTTCCTTCCCATGCGCAACGTGATGTTAAAGAAAAGAGTGGGACAACAGCAGGGTGACATTTGGCCTCATATGTACTATGAGATGTTTGCCTTGATTTGAGGGGAAATAATGTGACTCGTAGGGTTTAAGAGACTTTTATTGAAACAGGAACTGTTGCCAAAAGTTCCATGGCAAGCGGCAAAGCCCACTCACTCCAGTCTTTCCAGCACCAGGAGCCTTCGAGGCAGCCATGTTCCTGTTAGTGCTCTACTGAAGGGGATGTAGAGTCATTTGAGACGAGGCCATGCCCATGTTTCAATACTGTTAGTGTGCATTTAGGACAGGAGCCCAATTACCCTGAGTGGCTGATTATGATGGGGTAGGCTAAATTATGGCCTCCTTCTCTCTCTCTCCCCTCCTCTCTCTCTCCTGATTTACCACTCAGTTGAATCAGTGATGTAGTGCTCAAGCCAGGGGTTACGCAGCTGTTATGGTGTAATATATATTTCATTACAGTACTAATGTCTGCTATTAGCACCTATTCCTCCGAGACCCGTGCAGAATGCAGAGGAAAGGAGAGAAAAAAGGATGAAATGAAGGAAAAAAGGATGGAAACTAGAAGTATGACGTAATTTCCCAAAGCTTGACCCATATAAGTTTTATTTATTGTAATCATAACACAGGCCACAAATGTTCCCTTTGGACACACACATTTACACAACAACCAAAAAGAACAATGTCGCCACATACAGTACGTTCCCCTTTTTCTGCATTTTTCATCCTTGCTTAGTTCTAGACAAATCTATAGTATTAGGTGAGTCTGCCATATATCAGACTTAGATGCACACACACCTCAGTTCACACACACGCTTAAATGCACAGTTGTAGTCAGAGTGTGATGTACTTTACTAAAGCAAATGTGTAAAACTGGTGGTACCACTTTACAGTAAGACTTCTCAATAAAGAATTCCTCAGTGGTTTATAATTGGGTTATAAATGGCTTAAAAAGTATTAATAAACAGTTATAACACATCGGTATAAAGGCAACCGTGATGCAGCTTATGCTATGGACACTGGCTGATGTGTTTTGATATTCAAAGCTCTTATAAATTGTTGGGTGTAATCTGTGAACACACAGCCTGTTATTTAAATCACAACAGCTTATTAATGCTTAAAGCTTCTATAACCTAATTAAAAAAAAATTAATAATAAACAATTTAACAATTTATGAACCTTTTAAAATGGTAATCTCATTGTAAAGTTGTGCCAATCTTTTTGCTCGTTCTTTTCAATGTTGAAGACTTTTGTTTTCTTTTTTATTGGTTTAACAACATGCACTTTAGTATGTTATGTAGTGCGCTTTGGTCTATAATTTATTGTATGTATTTATCAGATCGAATGTACGATTGGGTTCCTACGGAGGACGATACGAGAGAAAACTTCAAAGGAACGGTTTGTCTGAAAATGCTAACATTGCTAACAATGAATGAGGTTAGCAGGCTCTTGTTAGCTTGGCCACACCTGGATAATGCTAAATGTTGAGTATCTGCTATCAGTTGACCAAAAACATGCATGTGGCTGAAGTTATTCACATTTTTGGTCGAACCTTTGGCCGTAAAGACCCATTTTTGTTCAATGGGTTTGAGCTAAAAGGTATGTTTTTGCATTTCTGAGGTTGTGGGCATGTTGGAACAGGGCATCCTGGGAGAAAAGGATGATAGAAGCAGGTAATGTTGAAGATAAAAGAATGATGACAAGCTATTATGCTAAAGAAGTCAGTCTTGCCTTATGTTAAACTCAACATGTGTATATTGGAACAAAAAACTGTGAGTTCATATCAACCAACCCCCAGTTCTGACCTTCCGGACATTTTCCTCTAACCTTTGCAAGTGTCTATAAGCTACTCCACTGTCCAAGCTCAGGCCATCTGGCAGCAAGCTGTGGGTCTTGTAATCTCCAACCCTGAGGACATATCTTCTGATTGCCTCTTCAGCATTAGTGGTGGTGAAGCAGCAGACTGGACAGGAGATCGCAGCTTAGGGAAAACTGCTGCCATATTGCCTTCACCTGTCCAGGACTTATGGAAAGCAATGGAGAACAGCACAGTGGTTAAGGCTGTAACAGGAATTTCAGACGGTACATATGTGTGGAGAGAACTTAATGTTTCTGTATTTTAGCAGGTCTCTTATTATATGCGGTTACACATTCAACAGCAAAAAAGCCATTGACACGAATCCATGACATTAGTGCTACAATACGTGTATCCATATGAATCGAGGCTCTTGACGCCATTGAGGCAGTTGTGATACATTGTATTTAATAAAAGTGTCATGTCTTACCATATTAATTTGTGTGTGTGTGTGTGTGTGTGTGTGTGTCGTTTTGTGTAAGTTACAGTAAAATATAGCAGTCAATACTAGTAAGTACCAGGCCTAAATGACATGGTTGGAGCCTATTGACTTCAGGCCACATAACAGCTTGATTTACAGCTTTGATCTTTATGTTCTATTGACTGCTGACTGAAAGCATGTCAAAACTGAAGATGTAGCTTGAAAGACACGGAAGTGACCCCATTTGTCTTGTAATAAACAAACTGTATTAATTCATTTCTGCTTCATAGTAATAGGTGATAACAGTAATAACCTACTTATAACGACAGGATTGCCACATAAAGTGCACTCTATAAATCCCTGCCTACAATATACAAGCCCCAAAGAATATGGAGACAAGGGGGAAAATGGAATGAGTGCATTGATCAGTCACAGGATCAATGAGGTTGTTTTGACACTGTACATTAAGCCCTAAGTAATTGCCAGAGGGCTAAATGCTTTTTAAAAACACAAGCAGTGACCCTCGAAGCAATCCCGGCTGTTTTCCGTCAATGTGGTGCAGAATTCTCTGTGGACTTGGAAATGTGCAGTCAGCCACAGAATTAAAACCACTGACAGGTAAGATGAATAACACTGATCACCTCGTTATTGTATTAGGCAGTGAGTGAACAGTCAGTTCTTGAAGTTGATGTGCTGGAAACAAGAAAAAAGGGTGAGTATAAGAATCTGAGCCACTTTGACCAATGCCAAACTGTAATGCCTAAATACTAGATCAGAGCATCTGCAAAACGCTTGTGCTCCTCTGTGTGCAGTAGTTAGTACCAGAAGTGCCCACAGAAGAGCTACTCCAGTATTGCAAATGCTCATGCTGGCTCTGATAAAAAGGTGCGAGAGCAGACAATGAGAGCGTCACAACTTCCTGTGCGGCCCATGGTGACTACCGGTACTGGTCATTGCTGAAGAACATATAATGGAACAATTGGTCTGACATTTCTGGACATCCATTTGGAGAGCTAGGTGATGTGTGTTGCTTAAATTGGTGGCACTATGAGAAGAAGAGCAGCCATGTGACGCTCTGAGCAAAGTTCTGCAGGTAAATCTTGGGTCTTGGAATTGATACTGGTTTGTACCACCGACCTAAACAGTGCTACAGACCAAGTCCACCCCTTAATGGCAATGGTATCTCCTAATGGCAGTAGACTCTTTCAGCAGGACAAGGAGCTGCACATTAGGTACGTGGTTTTAATGTTATTGCTGATCTCTGTATAGGCCTGTAGTGCAGCAAAGCAATTCCACTCTGCAAACCTAGTAATATAATTGCAGCAGCAGCAGCAACACATTAGCACTTAGCGCTCATTAAAATGCTAATGCGTAGGAGTGTGATTCAAGGCCTTTCGGAGTGTGATTGGGCCGTAAAACAAAATGTGTGACGAACGAAGAAGGTGAACTGGGCCAGTGTGTTTGTGGGTGAGGATGAAAAAGCCTGAAAGAAGCAGAGGAGGCCGTAAAAGCTGTTTCCCTCGGAAAAAAGAGACTATCTCATAAAAATTTCAGCAGAGAGCTTCTCTAACTTTTGACCCCAATCAGCTTAGAGCCAGGGACTTGAGGCAGTGCTGTGGGCTGCGAGGAGCTTGTGGTCAGTCTTAATGCTGTACGGTAGTAAATAAAGACTGAATGCTAAAACTGTAGGAAAAAGGCACCTAGAGGGCATTAGCGCTATTAGCATCTATTCATCAGACTGACCACATTCACTGCTGTTCAGCATCAGGGTGTGTGAGGGCAAAATGGACGCTGACAGCTTCAGGTGATGAACTCATTAGACCAGGTCTTCTCAAATAGTTGCCAGGAGGGGAACCCGTTACCCGGGAACATGCTTTTTTGCCGTACGAGAATAAAGTGTAATTGCACATCCGCTACAATAGGTGTAGTGGAAATTGATGCACTAGTAGTAATAATAGTTTGGAGAGTTGCAGTACTACTACATGCACTTTAAATCTTTTGCTGAAATTAGAAAGACTGTGTTATCTTTTCAGTGTGTGTGTGTGTGTGTGTGTGTG
>JBBIGC010000018.1:2530419-2545431 GCA_037576955.1 Lepidarchus adonis | reverse complement strand
CACACACACACACACACACACACACACACACACACACACACACACACACACACACACACACACATATATATATAGATTAAAAAGCATTTCACATATTAGATATATTTGAATCAGATAATCACATCACACCTATTTCCCTGATAAACGGAATAAACGTGCCCTAAAAAATTTTTTTTTTGGATGGGTGGGGGGTGGGTTAATTCTCTTTGCATTCCTTTAAGTCATGGGCCTCAAACTCCAGTCCTGGAGAACTGGTGTCCAGCACAGTTTGATCTCCTCCCTCCCCAAACACACCTTGTTCAGCTCAGCTGTGAATTGCCAATTTGCTTTAACCCATGACAGTGGATGCTTGTTTAAATTCGCTTTCCTACACCAATCAGACATAACTAACACCACTGACAGGTGAAGTGAATAACACTGGCCATCTAGTTATTTCATTACAGTGGCACCTGTCAGGGGGTGGGAAATATTAGGCAGCAAGTGAACAATCAGTTCTCAACGTTGAAGCAGAAATGAGGGCGTGTGTAAGGATCTGAGCCACTTTGGTGATGGCCGGATGAGGTCTTATGGAGTGTTCCAAAGTGATTCAAGGAAAGATAACTGTGATTCAAGATTCACTGATGCATGTGGGGAAGGAAGGCTGGCCCGTCTGATCTGATCCAACAACAGAGCTACTGTGGTTTAAAATGTTAATGCTGACACTGATAGAATGATGTCACCATCAGAGTTGTTTGGACAGCATGAGGGGAACCTACTCAATGTTAGGGAGGTGGTCTTAATGCTATGGCTGATCTGATGGCATAAGGGGGTTTGTGTAGGACGTCATACTGTAAGGTACTACACTTTTTTCCTGTGGTAGACTTTACATTTCTTCTTAATAATTCATTTACTATATTTATCTATTGTATTCTCTTCATTTGTAATTTTTGTGAAGCACTTTGTGCTTAAAATGTACCATATGAATACACTCGCCTTCCCGTTCTCACTTTTCATTGGTTGTTCATGAGATTTATACCACTGACCATAATGCATGACTGCATTTTATCCAGATTCCAGCAGAAATGAAATTTCTATTGAAACTAGTTTGCGAGGCAAAAAATCCAAAGTGGGCACATCCACCTGTTTCTGTGCCAACCATCTGATGTGACAAAAAATCTGTCTGCTAAAGAGTGAACCAGAGCAAACAGAACCAGACTGTGACTTATCGATATAGTCAGGGGAGCAATCCTAACTTAAACATGGCTTAAGCAAGCATAGATAGAAATTCCAAACATATGTAACTGAATACACTGCAAAACCAAGTGGATTCCAGAACAGATGACTTGCCACACATCATGGTGAACTAATCTGTGATTAGATACTGTTCTGTAACTACTACAATTACAGATGGTTCAGAATGTTAAAGCATTAAAGTGCATGAACTGTACTGGAACTAACTAAACATATGATGATACCTTCAGGGTAGAGTAGGTGTATGGATAATGGTAAGCGAAGTAACACACGTCATCCTTGTGCTGAAAGATCACAGTAAAAGTCATGGTGTAGTACGATTTGCCTTTTTGACCCCCGGCAGCAATGGAGCTCCGTGAGAAATGGTTCCTATGTGAACATGAGAAAACTGGAGCATTAAAATATGACAGTCATGAGCAATAGTAAAAGCATGGTGTAATGCCATACTAGTTCCTTACTCACAGCTCATTGAATTCTATGTGGATATTTAGACCAAGGAGATATTTTATTATTATAAGAAGTTATTGCTTTACATTAAATCCAAGTATGTGGAAGAAGAAAAAACATTGTAGACATTTCTGCCATTTTTTATTATTGTCATCATATAAACAAACAAAAAAGAAATGGAAAATGCTAAACTTCTGATAAAGAATGAACATAATTCTCTGCATAATTACCTATGTAACAAACAAGAATGTAACAATTATTAAATAATCTCATCACGTTTATTTGAGCTAATCACATTAATTAAAAAAACAACATATAACAATGAGCTACAGATATATATTACACATAAATATTAAGGAAAATATAAATTAAATATTCATGTTTGTGTGCTTTTTAGCAATGAAAATTGTAAGGATCTCTATAAGTCAAGGGCCTTTAATGGATTGCTTATACTGATTACATTTAACCATAACCCTAGATCAGGTCCATGTAATAATAATGCTCACACTGCTAGTGTAAGGACAGGACAGGAGAATCAGCACTTACTTGTAGTAGCAGATGTCAAATCCTGTACGAATCCAGCGAGGGCTGCCACTGATGGCATCCTGTACGGAGTACATCAGCACCTGCATGCCTACCACAAGAGGGCACACATCTTTATCCACATATATGAGGTACACAAAAATAGTATGTGCTAATGCAGTGTTAAACAGAAACAATCAGTAAAAAACAGTTTAAAACAGTTAAACAAAACAATCAGTAAAGCAGTTTTCTTAACCAACAATCAGTAAAAATCAGTTTTTTTAACCAACAATCAGTAAAAAGCAGTTTTCTTAACCAACAATCAGTAAAAAGCAGTTTTCTTAATCAACAATCAGTAAAAAGCAGTTTTCTTAAACAACAATCAATTTAAAATGCTGTTTTCTTCACCAAAAACTGGGGGAAAAAGCAGCTTTTTAAAGCAACAATCAGTAAAAAGCAGTTTTCTTAACCAACCAACAGAAAAAAGTAGTTTTCTTAATCAACAATCAGTAAAAAGCAGTTTTCTTAACCAACCAACAGAAAAAAGTAGTTTTCTTAAATCAACAATCAGTAAAAAGCAGCTTTTTTTTAACCAACAATCAGTAAAAATTAGTTTTCTTAATCAACAATCAGTAAAAGCAGCTTTCTTAACCAACCCACAGTAAAAAAAAACAGTAAAAAGCCATTGTCTTAACCAAAAATTGATTTTAAAAAACCCAAATCAGTCAAGACAAACTCCAGTGTGAATCGGGAAGAGTTTCAGTTAAGTGACTTTAGTGTCTTGGTTCAGCAGTTTTATTTGAGGTAAGGGGAGAACTGTCTACACCTAATATGTTGCCAAACTGCAACTTTAAGCAAGTCCTGTGACTACTAGGATACCACCATTCATCTCACAACTGCATAGCACAAGAGGCAAAAAAAGCTTACCATAGTTGAATTGGCTGTTTGATTTTTCACAGTTGATGATGTTGAAACGGTAGGGCACACCAACACGCATGCTGCTCACCTCGAAGTAGAACCACTGGTGGTAGTGATTACTGTTGATGTCAGAGTTCAGCACCAAGTCATACTCAAACCTGCAAAGCACATTTATACAGCAAAATAAATCATCGTAAAGACCTAAATGGCAGACTACAACATTCCTCAGCAGCAAAGAAATAATAACCATTAGCCTATTCACACATGAACTTTACACAGTGTCCAGAGAATCAAGCATGGACAGATTATCTGTATTCTTAGGCATAGGGTGGGCCCTGTGTACAGCATCCACAAGTACTTTTGAGTACATTTAGTTTGATATTTTCCTGCATATTGGTTCGAATTATATTGTGGTCATGTAGCAGGTTCATATTTTGGTCATAAACAGCAGAGCTGCTTGCCTTCCCCTTCATTGACTTGTAAATTTTCATGGTAATCACTACCATCACAAGCTAATTGTAACAAACTACAGTTTCCTTTGTGTTCGTCTTTCATCTTGGGTGTTCGTTTTACCTACAGATTCATGTCAGTCACACAGAGTCATTGTTAACACACCCACTTGCTCACTGTTGATTCTCCTGAACTCATACTTTTTCACACATGGAATCAATTGGACATTACACAGACTAAGGGGCTGCCCATTTAAAGTCCTGTCCATCTGATTCAGACATTTGCATTTACACTTCAGGATTATGTCTGGAAAATGTCTGGCTTTTAGTGCCAGTGAGACAGAGATTTCACACTTAAGTGTATGGCAGCATTTTAAAGGACATACTACATCATAAGCCCTTCATTTAACCTGACATTAACATATTTAACATTTTCAAAAGGTTTACTCCAACAAAACTCACTTTCTATGATAAACTGACTAAACCTAACCTTTCTGACAATTGGTGCTTGTTGGAAAAGATGTTAATGTAGTTTTATGCCTGTTGTCATACATGGCTTATGCAGGCATTGTGTAGCTTGGGGTGTTTTATTGCAATTGACTCATTTCAAAGCAGTGATTAGGTTTTTTTAAATGTGGCATCTCTACTGCAACAATTTTTTTTCCACTGCCGTGCTAACTGAAGGGCAGCAGCCAATTCCCCTATGGAATTGCAGCACCAGGGCACCAAAGGGTGGTACTGAGTCCTCCACGGCAATGCCGTGCCTTCAGGTCACGAGTGAGACAATCAGTACTTATGACTTTCACCTGGATTGGTGCCTTTACTAATGTGAATATCCCACTGACCAGCGTAGGGTCCTTTCCTCTAGGTATGTATGGTCATGGCTATTGGCTGGCTCCTCATTTACAGACGTCACACTCAAGCCTCTTCCAGTGGCTGTCTGTGGTCTGAGGCAGCAGCACAGACGGAATGGTGGCTTTTTCTCAAGTCATTTGCACCAACTGCTCCCTGTGGGCGGCAGGGTGCTGCACAGCTTAGGGAAGTGGCTTTCTTTCTTTCTGGGAGACCAGCATATTACAGCTTTTGCGCATTTGCATTTGAAGAAGGCAGCAACAGTGTTATTAGGCTGACACTAAGGATATACCCCTTTATTGCCCACCCACAATTCTGCCCACATACCTACAAGGTCTGCAAATCACATGCTGAATAAATGCATTTGCTCTGTAACAATACATATTTAATACTTTATCTTATTGTTAATAATTATTATTTGAATGTATTGTTTCATTGGATTTGAATTTGTGAATAATTATAATTATTCTTTAGAGACATCTGTTATTCTAGTTTTAAAAAGTAATTCCTGATATAAGAATGATAACATAGAGAAACAAACCATGCTGAAGGTGTATTAAAGCAAAGCATGCTTACTTTCTGACTTGAATTGCTTTCCGCAAGTTCCCAGATTCAAACTGTGAGTTAAACTTCAGACACTCTCCGTCTTCAATAACAGGGCAGCTTAAAGTGAACAGAGGGTTTTAGTACAGTAAATTTAATGAAATTGATTTGCAAAAAACATTGAAGAAGCATGAGCAGACCTCTGCAAGTCAAGGTCATAAACGACTTTGTCCAGGATATCAGCAGGGTGAATGAGTCTCTCAATGTCCTGGAAGATCTTTGTCCTGTTGGGAAAGGAGTCATGTTTTACTACTGTGCATTTTAGGCCTACATTCAAACTTAAAGGGTAAGACATGTAGTTTTAAACAAATGATAGCATAGCTCATAAATAGCAAGAGTCAGATTTTTAATGAAAATGAAAAAAGAAGAATGAAATCCGAAAAACTCAAAGAGACACGATGTTATCTACTCACCTCTGGACCCCATAAACTCTCTCTAGAATATGCTCTCGGAAGTTGGGGGCCACGTGACCGAAATAATCTGGGTAGGCCACCTCTATGTAGCCAGGCACAGAGCAGGTCCCCTTCACCATCTCCAGGTACAGGTCAGGGTCATGGAGTGGCAGAAGGGCAGCTGTGTCTGGCACCTCCAGCACCGCCTGCTCTCCGCTCTCTTCCTGAGGCCCCTCCCCTCCACAGCCTCCATTCACTGACTCAGTACCATCCAGGAGTAGCTGGCTCAGGCCTTGCACCAGCTCAAGCTCCAGCTTACTTTCTGGAACTTTGGATACGGAGATGCTTTCCAGGTTCACTGGGGCGTCTTTAATTTGGGGAGGCTGCCCTTTTTCTGGCTGTGGCAGTTTGTTTCTGGTGGTTTCAGCCCAACGTTCAGCTGTGGAGTGAACTGTGGGTATGATGATTGATCGCGGCGGCTTTGGGGCCTCGGTAGCAGAGGGGGATGTAGATTTACTCCTCTCAAAATCACAGTCCTGAAACAGAGCACTCACTGTAGTGACAGCCCATCCTGTCTTTAAGAAATACTTGAAAAATAAAAAATAAAAACTTTGCTTAGAAGACCTTAACAAAGACCAAGGAGCTTGACACACATCTACTACTTAGAAAATGGAAATCAAACCTCTTTACCTGAAAATCCTCTGAAAATTCCTTAAAAAAACGCTCAAAGACTCTTAATTCTTCAAATGGACGTGTCAGAATCTGTCTTGGTCGCAGTTTGTTGATGTCAGTCTCGTAGTCATCATTCTGCAGAAAATTATGGGGAATTACTCAGTTTTATTTAAGTGTTTGTTGATTTGTAGTTGTATTCCTACACTGGCCACAAGAATTACACACTATCTAGTGAAATCTGTTGTGAGGTGAAGTAGTAACTGATATACAATGTTGGATCTAAATGAAGCCTTGTAAGACATTTTACTAGGATTAAGGGCATACTCACACGGGCTGATCTATACCATGCCTGAGCATGTTTGACACGCAGTCCAGTTTGTTTGACTCTAGCACTGTACCTTGGTCAATTTGACTTGGCACAGTACATATCTAGTGTGATCACTAACCATGTCCAAGCATGGAACTCAAACATTACATGAATAATGGCACTGTCCCTTTTAACAAACATGGCCTCAAAGTGATCACTTAGGTCTCTTGCAGAATTTGGGCACAGTATACAGGAGTATCTGGGTTTGTAACAGTTCTGGTTTTCACTGTATTGATGAAGGTGATTAAAGCTGCAAATTCCTCCCTGAATGCTCCTCGCCTGCAGAATAATTACCAAACACTACACTGCACCAGTCCTGCAAGAGGACTGTGTGTTACCACACCCAAAGCAACTCCAACTAAGCGACAAAATAAGTACAATCACAGTAACTACACTGTGCTTTTCTTCAACACAAAAAGTTATCAAGGTCATTAAGGGCAATGTGAGTCAGGCCAATGGGGGCATGAGGAGAATGCAACCAGGCCCAATGTGACATCACCTGTCCTTTATGGTCCTTCTCATCCTCCTCATTCTCTGTATCATTCTCTGTGTCAATCTCTGTGTCCTCATTGTCATCACTTTCATCCACAACGTCATCCACTGAAACAGAAAAGATAAAGATTTATCACATACTGCCATTCATCCTGCAGCCACAAGGTCATCAACACATAAGTTTGATGCTATGAAACAGAAATGTTATTTCAAAACAGGCTGCTTTTCCATCTAAGCTTCTATTTATGGAAAATGTGGACTGAGGAATAACTTTGAACTCTCTATTTACAAATAAAGGAAAGGAAATTTGTGTGTAAAAGTGTTATGAAGAATGCAGAAATTATTGCATAGAGCATTTGTGAGTTTTACCCCCTGGTGGTTGGCTGTAGAGTTGAGCCACTGGTCCGCTGGTTGGAACGTGTGGTAGTGGGTGGTGAAAGACACTCTTAATAGTAGGCAGAGGCAGGCGGTTCTTTGGGAAGCATTTTCTCATGATCAGACTGGAGGTGTTGACCAAAGGATCCAGTGTCCGCACAGGCAAACACTCCTGCTCAACAGAACATATATGATATAGTGACACATAGATCAGAGTCTGTTCTAAGGACACTCCACCACAAACACTTCAAAAAGTATTAAGTAATGGGGGTAATATATTTATTAAGTATGAATAATATAAGAATTAAGTAATATATAATAATAACAACAACAACAACAACAACAACAATAATAATAATAATTTTTATTTGAAAAAAAATCCTTTCAGAACACTCAAGGACATATTATATTTAAAAAAATAAAATAAAAAATTATTATAAGATAACTAAAGGCTACAGGTTTGAAAATGATTTAAAAAGCATATTAAATTAAATAATAGATATAAAAGATTAGCCTTTGGTAAATGCTCATTTTATAACCCAGTCAAGAGACATCACCTGCAATCAGTTATTCCATGAAAATGTGTTTATATTTATGAAATTTAATCTAATTTTTTTCAAAAGGTAATTTCCCTGCAACTGTGCAACTGTGTAAGTAAAACAAATATTTAAAAATTGCATTTATAGGCTTGATTCCACATTGAAATTCAGACATTAAAAAAAGACTTCAGAATGCAAGATGCCTACAAAGCCCTATTTGAATAAATATTATTAGCAGCATCACATCCCAGTGCCTTACAGTCGAGGTGTTGTAGAGAATCCTCATTCCATCTGCATCAATGAAGGCCTTCCTGCCCAGCTTAATGTTGGTCATGTTTTTGATGCATCCCAGAATGCTCTTGCGAATGAGCATGTGTCTGTGGCGGGTATCGTTGCGGTGCCAGTCTTGGTAGATGGAAAGCAGGGTTGGCACGTGTGCCCTGTCAACTACTCGTCTTGCATTCATTTCTGAGAGGTAAAAAGGAAAAAAAGATATCTGTAAACTTAAGTGTGGTGCTCATGGTATTACACTAATACAATAATGTTTAAACACTTCTATTTTACACCATTAACACGATTAACATTAAAAACTCAGTGTTCAATTGAATTAACATATGACGTAAACTAATACCTTATCTAAAACATTTCTCCTTTGTAATGTACACTACATATATGTACAGACTTGTGTATGAATACACAGAAACTAACAGCATCCTTTCATATTCTACACTATGCAGAGTTAATGTGATTTCACAGTGTCTTATCTCAACTGCATCCTTTTCATATTCTACTTAATTCATATAATTACACGTCTTATCTAAATAGCTTTCTTTTCACAGCCTACAAAAGTAATATGATTATATATAATGTATTTTCTAAACAGAATCCTTTTCATACACTACATTTAGTATGATTACACCAAGTCGGCTTTCATGATAATCTAATATTATGCTACAGGGATCGCGATGTAATAGATGAGAGTGAGGTCTTCCACGGCTTCTTACTTGATTTCAACAACGCTGCCAATGTATCAAGGGCCACCCTGTCAAATTAAAGTGACAAATAGTGTATTCAGCATAAAGCAGGGGTAGTAAAGTGAGCTTTGTGATTAATATACTTCTTAGAAGTAAAAAATGTCAGTGTGTTTATATTTAGAACATTGGATAGTGCACAAAAGGCTCATACATACTTCAGGACAGTGGTGTTCTTTTTGCTGTAGGGTCCAATGATCTTGAACAACAGCTCCACAACTCCACTCTTTCCCAGTGATACAGCGTTCACCGCTACTCAACCAGCCAAAGAGACAATCAAATTACAGAAAACAATCACTGTACTCAAAGGCAAAATAACTAAAACCCTACAGTGATATGAAGACAACCCTTAATCACAAACATGGTCAAAGAACATAACTGCAGCACCAATGCAATTTTTACCCACAAGTTTATTAGCTAATGATAGTTAATGTGTTCACTTTATTTGCTCAAACTTGTCGTATTGTAGTTGTCTCCATCTCCACTCACCTCCAATCACACAATACCAACAACACTAGAAAGATGAAGACAAAGAAGTGCCTCTACTAAGCCACATGAAAACAGCCATCGTATGTTTTTTTAACAGCTGTAAACGCTTGCTTTGTTGGACAACGCACTGGGAAAAGAACATTAATTTATGTCAGATAGCATACACCCATGCTGATTAGCATCGTGTTGAGGGGGAAAGTAGAGCCATCCTATCAAACCAGAGAGTGAGGCCAATTGTGCGCCTTGGGAACACTACAATCAATACAAATTGTGGCCACAATATGATTTTCTGACTATTTCGTCATATAGTCAGTATTTAAAAACAGTTTCATTAAAAATAAAGCAACATTAATTTCAAGTAAACGAATGGTTTACTGCAGTCTGAGAAACATTAAAAAAAACATATTTTGTACTCATTATACTTTTTTTTAAAAATATGTACCTGCTGCCTTTTTTTCATTTGTTTCATCTTAAAAGATGATGGAAAAATACCTATTTTTGCATATCGTGTATCAAAAAAATTCCCAAGGATTGTGATATGATATTTTTGTCCACCCTTACTACATCTTATAACACTTATTACATTTCATTTGGGTGATTATAACATTAAGAAAATATGTTCTAAAATGTGCAAGTTACACACAATGTTTTTCAGAGATTATATAGTCTGATTTAAAAATACTACATAATCAAAATGCAGTTTGTTTTTGCTTCTTCTCCTTTTTTAAATTGAAAAATGCAATCGTATTATGTCATGTCAAATGTTTAGGAAGAATTGACCAATGGAAATAGTCAAAAACAAAGATTACAATCTTGTTCCAGAAACTACACTAAAAAAGTATTTCTCCTGAATCTCCTGTTGAGATGCACTGTTCCACTTCACAGACTTGGCTTGTTTTAAAGGTGTTTAAGTATTCTTGCACTCACAGTTGCTGGAGTAGACTCGCAGCACCTGTAAACATGGCAGCAGGAGTTTGTAGTTCTGCAGGTTCTGTCTCAACAGATTCACGGTCACATTCAGAGCCCCATTCAGACGTGCTTTTATTCCAAACTTCCTATCTGCAGTGGGAGGACGCAAGAAGGTTGTAATAGAAGAGAAGAAAAAAACAATAGGAACAGACCACATATTCT
This sequence comes from Lepidarchus adonis, assembly GCA_037576955.1. Lineage (NCBI taxonomy): Eukaryota > Metazoa > Chordata > Actinopteri > Characiformes > Lepidarchidae > Lepidarchus > Lepidarchus adonis. The sequence goes on along the minus strand of JBBIGC010000018.1, from coordinate 2,534,922 downwards.
TTATTGACAGATTTAATTTATTTAGTTTATTAAAATGAGCTGTCAGCCATATAATTTAAAAATAATTAACCAGAATTAGAGATTTTTTAAATTGAAACACTTTACTAAATATGAACAGACATTAATTAAGCCTTGTTTTGGACTAAATTTCAACACCAAGTGTAAATCACTATTAGTCTAAGCTTAATCTGGGTTTGCTCTGAAAAAATGTTTGGAGAAATTATGGTGAGTAATTAACTGTAGAATTGAATAGTGCTATAAAATAATAATTTATATTATGTAATTGTACTGTGTTTATCGCTGTAATTAGACTGTAGTTAGATTTGCAGTATATATGTTATTTTTTATATATATTTACATACGTTTTTAAATAGTTTACAGTAAACATGCTTATATTATAGCTGTTAAAAGCTCATTTTAAAAACGTATTATATCTTTTTATAGTAATTTATCAGAAACAAACTACAGTTCTCAACTACGAAATTCAGGGTTGTCAAAAACGCATATCAGAAAGGTCTTACACAAGATCCATATTTTGTACATTTTAATTCTGGCAACTACACCTACCAGTATTTTACTATAAATTACAAAGAATTTACATTATAGTGTGGAATATTAGTCCAGAAGTAAAGAAGAATAAAATAAAATGGAAGTAAAATAAAAACTAAAGGAATGTACTGATGAATCAGTAACTGATTCTTTATAACTGAATAGTTAAATTAATATGAGGAGAGAATACCCAATGTGTTCTGCAGTGTGCTTTTTACCTTTAGGCCCAACCTTGGCCAGTAAAGAGTATAACTGTAGTATGAGCTCTTCACTTGGAGATGTTTCTTTTCCAGATTGGAGAAGTAACTGCAGAAGGATGGCTGTTCCTCCTTTAGATACAAAGACTCCAACTCTGCGGCCCCCACCTACAACACCAAACACAACACACCATTCAGTAGAATGGGTTATTTTCCCCAAAGGCTCACAAGGAGTGTTTCTTTTCTTGACCTTCTTGGAGTTTCAAGTTCTTTAGAGCTGGATGTTGAGAATCTTAGCATTAAGGCAAAATACTCAACCAAATTTACCATGTATTTATTTATAGCTCAAAAGGAAGGACAGCCAACAGTAAGACAGCGTCTTAACTTACACAACAGTACACAACAATTAGTTCTTCTACACGCCTCCTTAATCTTCTTTTCATCCCTGCATCATCCCTTTGAAGCACACTGATTTTGATACACTGCATTTTCAATAGTACTAATACTTAATGCTAACTAATATTGATTAACCAATAAAAATTAATCATGTTGCCTAACATATCCCACCCCAACATGTGCCACTGTAATGAAAGCTATTCACATTGCCTGTATGTGTCATGTTAAAACTGATAGGAATAAAGAAGAGCATAATGATTTACCCAAAATGCTAAATAAATAAAGCAATGATATTTTTGGTGTTGTGTTTAATGATGTTTAGGGAGACAAAACAGATCTAGCAGTACAGTTACATAGAAACCTGGAACAAACCGATCAGATACCACAAAACAGTCTATAACTATGAAATTAATTTCACTTAATGTCCACACACACACAGGCAACAAGGTCATTTAGACATGAGAGTAGAAAGTGCCTTGTTAAATCAGTCAGACACAGAAACTCACCTACTGTCAGCAGCTCATTCAGAATACACAGGATGTTCAGAATCGTTTGCACGTCGCGTGTGTTCTGTACAAGATTAAACGTGTTGAGTTACAACATGAGCCTTGCAAAGCAATCGGGGAACAGGAATCCATTCATGGAAAGACAAAAAGTTGTTTTACTCTGCAGAGTGAGCTTACCTCTAGAGAAGAGAGAATGACCTCCATCCCACTGGAGCCTTTAGCCATGAACTCCTTTCGGGTCTTCTCTGAAACACAACAGCAGGAAGCTATCAGCGCTCATCACCAGTTACATGTTAAAGCTCAGCTTTAAGCATTACTGCAATACTTCAATGAAAAATTCAGATTCATGTCAATCTTCCCTTAACCAACCCAATACAAATATAATTAAGAAAAAAATGGAAATGTGTCAAAATGACCCTCAATAGGAAGGTTAAAAGAAAGTGTATCTATGTGATTGGAATGTGTTTAAACTGCAAAACCAATGCTAGGTTACAATGACTGTCTTCTCACTTCACCCACGACTTCTAATACCTCATCAGATTCTACATGTTCATTCTAATGTAGCCTTTCAAACATGAAAGCTAAAAAGCCACTTGCCACCTATGAAGGACCACGGGGCTGTACACAAATCTCTTAGTCCTGGCAGCAAGTTAAATATCATTGCTGTTATTTCTCTTTATAAATGTAAATTTCCTGTAACACTTTTACAATTTTTTACAAAGCATTGCCATTGGCGCAAAATAAGGGGTGACGGAATGGGACATTTTTCCTACCCACTTCTTTTTGAAGATATGCAAATGTTGCGGGATAGGTTTAAAATTTGGATATGTTATTTTAGATACACACTAAATTATCCAGGAAATCACATTGTATGATTTTTAAATAATTTATTTGTATAATCGTGCAGAAAATAAGTATTTAGCTCCTACAAACAAGCAAGAATTCTGGCCCTTGCAGACCTGTTACTTCTTTAAGAAGCTCTTCTATCCTCCACTCGTTACCTGTATTAATGGCACCTGTTTGAACTTATCTGTATAAAAGACACCTGTGCACACCTTCAAACAGTCAGACTCCAACCTCCACCATGACCAAGACCAGAGAGCTGTCTAACAACACCAGGGACAATATTGTACACTTGCACAAGACTGGGATGAGCAAGCTGTTGTTTAATTGACTGGTCAAAAAGACTTGAAAAAGAAATGCGAGAGATATTTACACACTGCTGAAAGCTACAAAAAAGACATTCAATTAGACTTGAATGTAATCCTTACAATTTACCAAATAACCAGTGGGCCATGGACATTGGCATATGGGCAGAATCCCTGACATTCATGGTTTGTGTGCCTTTGTTTTCTGTATTTCTTCAGCATGAAAATCAGATACGAGTACAGTAAATATCAGAAATCCCGATTCCTGGACACATCTAAGCAGATAATCGAGTGTTCACTCCCAGTTTCTACGTTTCCCTTACTGAAAAGTGAATGTTGTAGCACAGGCTGCCCCTCAGTCTGATGTCTTCCAATGCAACTGCATAATGTTCATGTTTACAGACAAATGCACATCAGACTAGTGATTTGTATGATAAGCAATAGCTGTCACTGTGATTACTCATTGATGTTAGAAACTTACATTGCCTGTTAGATACAGTGACCTATGGAGTCTTCATCAGCTAAAGAGCCTTGGTTAAGTGGAAGTGAAAATTATGCCTTTTTTTTGAGGTCACATTCTTTGCATTTTGTACATTTCAAACCCATGGTCAGGTTTCAGTCAAGAAATGTGCCCATGGAATAGTCATTGAAACGCAAGAGTCCAGTTACATTCTCCCAAAGCCTTTCTCGATCATCTGAGCCATTCTCCTGAGTTAGCTGTTGGATCAAAAATCACCTCACTAGCCATGAACTGAAGCAGCAAGAAAACATTTCACATGTGCAGAGAACGTGTCAGGCCTTAGAGCTAAAAACAGAACGTAAAACAAAGTGTCCTACACACAAGGTGAAAGCACAGGGCAAAGGACTATTAATGAGAAGTAGGATAAGTAGTAGAGCAATCTCAATTGGCTTCCTAGTTGTTCTTGTTCTTGTGGTTCCTTCTGCTCTTTTGGTTCAGCGCCTGCTCTTTTCCGTTGTATCTCACTTTAATATTTCACGTTAGCCCAAGATCACTCAAAAAAGAAACAGAGCTTTAAAAACTTCAGATGCTATGTTGGCAGTTGGCAGATGATGACAGAAACAGAATAGAGACAGAAAGAAAGAGTGAGAGGGAAAAAGAACGATTCAGAAACAGAAAGCATTAGAGAGATAGAAAAGACAAAGTGAGAGATTGATAGCAAGAGTATAGCAGGCGAGAGATAGCACATATTTCTCAGACGTTTTATAGGGAACTCCATATTTCAGGAGTTTATGGACCTGAAGCTTTTCACTCAAGATGGTTTTGGCTTGCTTCACTTCCACTTCAGCCAATGTTCATTAATGAAACAAGAGCTGAAGGTCTTTTCAGTGTGTGCTTAGGTTCCACTAACTCAAAGAATAAACTAGATGCTAACCATGTGTCCTTTTGATTTACACACAGAGGCGCTTTGTTGACATCGCTAGCACACGATGACAAGAACTATAAATAGTACAAGGAGCACAGTGGAAACGTCCTCCATTTCTTCACATCTCCACAGACACATGAACAATGAACAAGAAAAATGCAGAAATTTGATAAGCTAATTGTGGAAAAAACAGAAGAGAAGAGAAGAGAAGAGAAGAGAAGAGAATCAGACAATAACATAAGTGTGATAGATAGATAGATAGATAGATAGATAGATAGATAGAGAGAGAGAGAGAGAGAGAGAGAGAGAGAGAGAGAGAGAG
>JBBIGC010000018.1:2505261-2525551 GCA_037576955.1 Lepidarchus adonis | reverse complement strand
AAAATTTGTGGGTAGATCTTAAAAGAGCTGTGCATGCAAGACGACCAAAGAATATTACAGAACTAGAACCTTTTGAATGGGAGAAAATCCCAAGTACAAGAAATGTAAGACTTTTAGCTTTAAAAAGCATTTGCAAGCTGTGGTATCTTCCAGACGTGTTACTAAGTACTGATTATGTATAGTGCCCAAACTTTTGCACAGAGCCATAATAATGTTTTATTTTTTATTTTTGTTCAAATTATGGAATAAAGATTAACTATGCATCAATGTTTGCTGAAAATATTGTGTATTTTTTTCCATGTCCTACAGAGACATGTATACATTCTTTCAATTACAAAATCACCAAAATCTGTTATTCATCAAGGGCTGCCCAAACTTATATATATTATTTTAATAGCATTTTATTGTTGGTAGATCATTTTGACTTGGTCATTTTAAAGGTAGCTCACATGCCAAAAAAGTGTGAGGTTTCTCGCATAATTCTTTACATGATGGCAGAAGAATGATGCAGAACATGAGGATTTGAGTTGTGTCTGTAATACTCACCTTGAGTCTGGATGAGATGGAGGATTTTGGCTGTGACTTGCCTGACAGCATCAGTGTCAGTGACCAAAGCCTCTCCATTCAACCTCTCCAGCTGCCCCAGCAACATCAGCACCCGGGAACTACTGGGAATACTGCACAGATACACAGTAAAAGGCAGCAGTTACTTATACAAATTGTCACGTCAAACATATTCTTTTTTATTTATTTATTCTTAATGTCTATTGACATTAGGTTTACAGATTGTTTATGAGCATTTAATAAAAGGGTTATTATTGAAAATAAGACTGTATAATGTGAATAATACTTACTAACTGTAATAATAGTGATATGTAAACAATATCTATGTTACAAAATGTATCACTCAATTTATGGAAAAGAGACCCCAGTTCATATATGATCAATTAGACTGTAAGGAAATTCTTTTTTACATTAAATGTACATTTTTTGGAGAATTAGTGCATTTATTTTATAGGAGGTTTAGCTCTGTCCATTTACACTGAAGCTATAAGGAGTGTTTCAGCTAAGACTAAATTTGATTAAGGCACAATACAGGGAGGCCAAATAGAACGGAGGTCATTCATAAACAGCTGTCACAAAGTCAATGAAGTTATGTACCATGACATTCTGAGTATGATATGAGGGAGGGCCTCTGAGCAAATTTGGAGGGCTTGGTGGGAGGGGCAGGTAAAATTTGTATGAATGGTCTACTTTATTTTTCCAAACCTACTGGTGCATGGTGACATAAACAAAGCTCAAAAAGGCCTTAAGGTGGCAAAAAGTCACTACGCTAACATTAAAGAATACAGGGAAACTAGAATTGCATTTTAAATAATAGGATATAATAAACCATACTTAATATGGCTACTGACAAAGCAACAAAGTAACTGAAATAAAGCCTGTTTAATGTTATGCAGTAACATGGGTGCTTTTTGACACATAAACCATAAGGTGTCTGAGGGAGAACAATAAAAAGCAAAAATAATAATAGATATGAGGCCTTTAAGTCAGTGTATTCTTATAATGATCTGTGTATGTGTGCGAGACCACCAACCCTTTCTCTGTAGCCATTTTGGGTTTATTCATTTCTTGTAATCCACACAGAAGTTAGTCACACTACAAAAGACAAGACAAAGGCATTAGCATCACATAGGTCTTTATACAGGGATTTGAAAAAATACTTGACAGAAATGAGTCAATATTCAACACCAAACCGTTCTACTGCATGTAACTGGTAATTGGAATAAAAATACACCATAGTTTAAGGTATACAACATAGAATATTATCAATAAGTTACTGACTTTGTTTGTAAAATGTTTTTGATGGTAGTAAAGCAGTAAAATAATCTGATCAACTGCATCGTTTAAATCAGCCAGTAATGCCCGTATGTAGCTAGCTAGCTAGCTAGGTTAGCCGTGTCAGGAGAGGCAATAGTGATTCTAAAATACGGTAGCTAATTCAACGCAAAACATGGTAAATAAATCAAAGTCTAGAAAATGTTTAATTCTCTGGTCAATTTTTAATTTAAGCTGACAAATGTCATGACCATATAAGCTTGATATTAAATGGCCTTTGAGCGAAACCAACACACCGTGTCAATTGCACCTGCCCTAGCCAGAGGCTAAGCGGCTAGCAACCAAATACAACACCGTACCAACTGTCAGGCAGTGTGGATAAAAAAAACTGTAACGTGGAACTAAGGAAGGGTATTTACCGACCTTTATGGTACTGAAGAACTGCTCCATTTGAGCACAACGGCTCCGTCTCGCCCTCCCACCCTCTCTCTCGGCAACTCTGTTATCTTGGGCAGCTGCTTACAACACCCTGTTGTTATTATTTACTAGTGATCCATCTGGCATGCTAGCGTGCCAGTTTACCCCGACTTCGCGCGCACCACCCGATCTACAGTTCATAAACACGGTCTGACTTGAGAGCGAGAGTTTGAAGATCTGTGAAAAACGCCATTCAAGTCGTCTGGGAAATGTAGGGCTTTGGAGCTTGTTTTCTGAAAAAGATATATCGCAAAAATTCGCCAACCAGCAAACTAAAGACAAGAATTATTTACGAACATGCTATAGCTCTATTTGGATGTACAAAACTGGGTGTAACGCGGATCAAAAGCCGTGCATGTTTTGAACTCCATAATAACTACAAATCCCATAATGCTTTTAGGGTATGACGACGTATGGCGGTGCCTCGCAGAAGTGGCTGTGAGTGGTTGCAGTGGAGTAAGGCACTATATTAGAAGGTATTTAATCTGTTAACTTTTAAATGTTGTTAATGGTAAGTGAAAATTAAACTCGTCATTCATATGTTGATATGCGGAGTTTTAAAATACGCTTAGAATTCGTGGTTTATTTGTTAGTCGGCATGTGGCAGTGTGTTGCTTGCTAGCTAGCTAGCGAGCTAGCGACTTAATGTCAGGCTCTCTGTACACACACACACACACACACACATACATACATATATAGACACATTTACCGCATTCGATGGGTTTTTTCGTTTACACAATGTGCTTCGGTACTGACTGTAGAAATTTTATTGCAATATACAGAAAGTCGTCTGCTATGATATTGCTACCTATCTTAGTCCTTCAGCTGTGGGGTCTCCATCACTCACTGGGTTCGGCTACTCACCTTCTTCTGGGCTAAGCTGGAGTGTTATCACTCATTTCCCTTCCCAGTAACATCACGTAAAAGCTGGCAGAACCAGTCGACAGTCAGTGCACAGCTGCATAACCAGGAGCAATATGTGCTGGCTACTGAGGTCTTCTTGAGGTTTGTCATAGTTAAAACCAGGGCATTTGTCAAAATAACTTTGTCTGTTTCCTTTCTGGGATCCTCTGACAGCACACTGAGTTTTCCCACTGCATAAAGTCCACACCAAATTTGGCTGTTTTCAGCTCAAAGCTAAGCTATTTAAAGACACTTTGGCTTAGTGCCATAGCCTGTTCACATGACAGCCCAAATCTAGATGTGATGTTCTCTGTGATACATGCTTCAAATATCACACTTTTATCTCTTTATCCTTTGTTGTGTCTGATGTAAAAATTAATACAAAAAAACATTATAGATGTTATTTTTATGCACTTCTTCAATTGTTCTATTTTTCCTGAGTTTGGTGGATCAAAACATTAAAAACCCCATGCTGTTACACAATACAAAAAGGCTTTGTTTTATGTGTTTAATCAAACCTATGTGTTATATTTATGCCACTACTGACCTCTCCATTGTACCAGTGCATTGCTGTAGACCTTGTATCCATTGACATGTGTCTGGTTAAGCTGTTGTGCTGCTTCGTTGTGTTTGCAGCTGTCTCCATGGTAATGAAGTCATCGGTCGAGGAGGACGAAGGTGGGTGGGGGCTTGGCATCCCAGAAAAGATGAGGAACAATGCCAACTGGGTGGACATTACCCAAGACTTCAAAGGAGCCTGTAAAGGTGTGTCTCGACAGCCTGCCCAGTATTACTAATGCATGAACATCAACACAGAAAACATGAGAATCGTGAGAATACGTTGCCAGTCTGTTGTTTTGGGTGGAAGCCATGGAGCAGTAGAAGCAGTGTGACCAGTTCAGCTGAATGAACCCAGAAATCTCAGGACCTGGCCATAACTTCAGTTCCAGTATTTTGTTGTTATTGGAACCAGCAGAGGCAGCTCTGAAATCTTGGGACTGTCCCAGGACAGAATGTTTCCCCCATAAAAGCCTTTTTCCACTGAGCTCTGAGAATCTTTTTATTATTTTTATATATGTCATAATAAACAGAGTTTTTTAAATGGGTCCAGACAGTGTAGGAGATATAATAGATGTAGGGAAAATCTTACTCCTTCATTTTTCAAACTAATCTAGAAATTGTAGTGTACAGTCAATTTCCCTAGAAATTAATTTTCACACTTTCCCTTTTTTTAGTTAAAAGACACAAGCCATGTTGGCATAAAAAACACAATGGTAGATGCCAGTGGGCAGGTGCCAAGTTGATGTAAAAAATATATAAGAGTTTATATATAGTGTATAGTATTGCAAATTTTGAAAGATGGGTGGTGGTGCTGTTGGTGTTCGTCTTTTTCTGAAACTGACACACAAGCACAAACACAATGATTTAATTTTAGTTGAGGCTGGACAATATATAGATTACCATATATCTTCTAATAATAGCCTGTCTCTTTTTGACTCCTGTTTCCAATAAAAGCCAGGTTTGAAAGATAGAAATAGACGCCGCTCCTCAATAGTAGCTGGTCTGTAGTAAACACGGTCTGAAATGACCCACTGCGCTTTCCGTACATTAATCCTCTCTTCGTACTCCCGCCCTTGCCAGAATAATTTTTTAAGTAAAATTCACAGTAAATCACAGATTGTTCTACATTGTAGTAAATAACTATATCTTGAACATCTAGTACAAATTAAAGCAGAAGTAACTATTGTGAACACACCCCATTACGCTAAGCGCACCACAACTAAAATGATTATAGCATCTAACCCATTCACACGTGGAACAGGGTGGCAAAAATATTTATATAGTATATATTTTTTTTAATCCACCAGTTTTTTTATGGCTATTATCTCTTGCTCTCATTAACCAGTTGTGAATGTAGTTGTGATTTCCTGCTTTTTGCATGTGGCTTAAAATAAGCATATATTTTAAATTTTATATCAGTAATGACCATTAGCATGAATGTTGCAATGCATTTGTTTGTTGCATGGACAAACTGTGTATTAATGGATTAAAACAAGCAAGTTCAATAAAAACTAACCTTGGGATGATGGTATTTGTGAAATATGTGAAGTTGACAGAAATATTAAATTCAAAATATTATAATGTAAGTCAAACTATTGTGTTAAAGGTCACATACAGCTCTGGAAAAAATAAGGCCATTTTTGTTTTTTTCTTAAATGAGTATAAGTATGGCAGGCATTTCATTCCATTGTCTGTGGTGGAATTCCAACACAAGCAAACCTCAATGAGGAACTCATTAGGTGATCATATGAACAAAAAAAAGTCACTTAATTCTTGCTGTAGGACCAGTCTGAATTCTGTTAAGGTATTGTGCTATTTTATATTGAGTTTACCCTTGATTCATGTGCATTATTCTGATTTCTGTGCATTATTTTGTGCATTTTTTGCTGCAATTAAATGTTTAAAATGCATTAACTTAATGTGGATTCCTGAGGAAATGCTTTCAGTGGTTTATGGAATAAAACCAAATTGTATTCTTAGTTAATCCAGAGAAACCAATAAAACTGAAGTGGTCTGTTTTTTTTTCCAGAGCTGTATATTTTTTGCTTGTCCTGCGTAGTAGGTCATTTTGTGCTGGACCTGTCCATCAGCTACCAACACAAGTACAGTGGTGTGAAAAAGTGTTTGCCCCTTCCTTATTTTAATTTTTTTTCTCATGTTTGCCACACTTCAATGTTTCTGACCATTCAACAAATTTACATATTAGTCAAAGACAGAACAAGTAAACACAAAATGTAGTTTTGAAGTGAAGGATTTTATTATTAAGGGAGAAAAAAATCTAAACCTACATGGCCCTGTGTCACAAAGTGATTACACAATTGCACTCATAAATGCAGATCATTACTTCAGTTCACTGATTTCTCACTGAAAGATTTTGTTCTTTAAAAATCTTCTTTCTTCTCTTATGCAGAACTCAAACTAGGGGAGCTGCTTCATGACAAACTGTGAGTATCTACACTTCCTCTTTCATATAAGATATTTCAAGGTTAATAGACTAGCCCATTTTATGATGAATGTTGTGAGATAGATGCAGAAGTAATCGTTGAATATTCATGTTGCAGGTTTGGTCTGTTTGAGGCTATGTCAGCCATCGAGATGATGGATCCCAAAATGGACGCTGGAATGATCGGGAACCAAGTGAACCGGAAAGTTCTGAACTTTGAACAGGCTGTGAAGGTCCAGCTTCAGACATTCTTCCATTACAACACACATCTGGAATCTTTCTCATGCTGCTGTTCTACTGTTTTGCTCTTTATTGTTATGGAATCACTTATCACACTGTCTCTGTAGGATGAAGCGATTAGAGTGAAGGACCTGTCTCTGCCTGAGCTCATCGGGATTGTGGACACATGTTTTTGCTGCTTGGTTAGTAACACATCAAAATATTACAAAAATGATCAATAGGATCATGGAATTGTAACTGAGTCTTTCATTCATTCATTTTCCAAACCACTTCAACCGTTTTGGGTCATGGGGAAGCTGGAGCCAGGGTACACCACAGAGGAACAACACAACCATTCACACTCCTTTACTATGGGTAATTTTAGAGTAGCCAATCAGCTTAACCCACAATCCTTTGGACAGTGGGAGGAAACCCACACAAACATGGGGAGAGCTTGCAAACGGCACACAGAAAGCCCCTGTGGCCAATCCAGGGGTCAAACCCAGAACCTTCTCGCTGCAATGCATCAGCACCAACCACTACACCACCTTTCCGCCTTATATTCATTAGAGTGGTGGCCTAGTTGTCAGGCTGTTGCCATGGTGAACAGAGGGTCACAGGTTTAAGTCCTGGCCCAGGAATCAATGAGGTACCCATGAGTAGGTACAGTCCCACTACACTGCTCCATGTGTGGATGGGTTAAATGCAGTGGTCACATTTCGTTGTGGTGCACTTTGTGTGATGGGGTGTGTTCACTAGAGGTGGCCTGATATCTGATATCTTGCATTAGGTTTTGTTCACTTAACCCTCTTAATATGCTGTGGATCACTTTGACACATTTCCACTTTTCAGTTTTATAAAATTGAGAAAAAATTAGATAGTTCTATTGTTTTGTCTTGATTTTTTTTGTATTTAAAATATGCATTTGATGCATAACAAAATTACAATTAATACAGTATTTGAATAAGGTGTGAGCAGTGTGGAAGTACACAATGTGCTTTATAACATTGAAGCCTATTATGGAAAATTTAAAAAAGAAAGATGACTGATTTGTCATGTACCCCTACTAGCTTTGTAAGTCAACTGGTATTATGTTGATTCATGCCAGAAACTTTTTGTCCATTTGATATGAATGGCCTTTTATGATGGTTGCGTGATAGCGAGTGTTTAGGACCTGCAGCCTGTATTCAGAGCTAACCCACAATAGAATTTATTAATCAGTGATGGGAACCCAGCCTGCAAGGATTCTGAAAGTTATTTATGCCACATTCTGTTTTGTCACTTTTTGAATTGCTACGCCCTCACACCCGCAAAATGTCCCAAACCTGCCAGATCTGTGGGTTACAGGTCGACCCACAACCTCAATACTACATGCAGTAATCAAATGCAATAAGCCCTCTTTAATTATTATGCCAAGTTGATTCCATGATGTTTATTTATTTATAAAATTAACATTGTTTGAATATTTCATCAGTATATGTTTAAAATGATACAGATTCAAATAAAAAGTGTAAAATGTCCAGCACTAATATTTATTGTCAAACTGGCAGATTCTTTGTTTTTTAATGATTTATTTGAAATGAAACTTGAATATGCAGTATTCCTTTTCTTTTCCCCTGTGTCTGTAGATAACATGGCTGGAGGGCCATTCTCTGGCACAGACGGTGTTTACCTGTCTGTATGTTCATAATCCTGAACTGATCCAGGACCCTGCCCTCAAAGCTTTCGCCCTTGGCATTCTTAAAGTGTGTGACATCGCCCGCGAGAAAGTCAACAAGGCCGCTGTCTTCGAGGAGGTAACATTCGTTAATGTGTCTTCGCAGCAGTGCTTGTTAGGAGCCTCTTCTATGGATTTCCAGTGTAACTTTAAGGGTTTTTTCTTTTTTTTTATGACAGGAAGATTTCCAGGCTATGACCTATGGCTTCAAAATGGCGAACAACGTGACAGATCTGAGAGTGACAGGTAATTACGTAATCTAGAACTAGAATTAATTATTTTGAATTCATGAGGAAGATTCCAGTATTTCTTCTATTTATTTTTGAAAGGAATGCTTAAGGATGTTGAAGATGAGCTACAGAGGAAAGTGAAGGTATTGTGTATATACATCAAATGATATGGGTTGAACAGAAACAACCTCTTAATGATAAACTGACATGTTTTTTTAATTATTTTCAGAGCACTCGTAGTCGACAGGGTGAGCAGCGGGACCCTGAAGTAGAACTGGATGTAAGCCTGACAATATGATGCTCGTATTTTCATATTCTGGTTGTCTGAGGTTCTATACATAAATATAACATGCGCACTTCTTACTCTATCTCCTCTCAGCATCAGCAGTGTCTGGCTTTGTTCAGCAGAATTAAATTCACACGCCTTCTCCTGACGGCTCTCATCTCATTCACCAAGAAAGAGGTAAGAACCACGGCACATTCAGTTCCCTGCAACACAGCACGGTTTCATTTCCAATCAAACAAATACATTTCATTTTCAATCAAAATGGCCATTAAGTAGAAAAAACAACAACAGGGAAAATGGATTCAACAGAAAATTACACAAAAACCTACAAATAAATGTATAGGTTTTTTTAAACCTATATTAAACCCTTTAATACAACTTTTAGTTTTAGTTATTTAAAGAAATCTTTAAAGAAAGTTTTTTTTGGAAAGCTACAATTGATTGATGGACAGTTCTCTCTAGCCCTGTTTTTACTTGAAGTAGTTTTCAGTGTTTTGTTCATTTTTATACCTTACAAATATGCAAAAACACACTGACAATTCTGCACCACCTCAGTGAAGAGCAGGATGAGATTTGAGCGGGTTGAGAGCAGATTTGCGGTTGAAAGATTTGGTTAGCTGTTGGTGGTAGCCTCGTGGCTACAGCACCTCCAACTACAATGCAAAACCTCTTTAATACATAATGTAAACTGATTGATAGGGTGAGTGAATTATTATAATTGTTTGCTTAATTATTCTTTAAATTGCCAGTATCTTGTCACAGATGTGAAGCGTGGACAAATTAAATACAGAAAGATCAGTATTCTGTTTAGTGTATGAGTTTTCTGTTAAATACAGGTTTGCTTTTTCTCTAGGGATGGAAAGTGATGATAACCTTTAGGCCATTTCACTAGAAACGAAACCTATAATAGAGGTGTATCTGGCTTCTGCTGTTTATGCAAGAAAATAAACCACCATTGCTGATATACGGTTATTGTGCGATGACTTCTTTGCCTTTTTAGACCAGTGCAGTGAGTGAAGCACAGAAGCTGATGAGCCAAGCAGCTGACCTCCTTCCTGCAATACACTCTACCATCCAATATGGCATTCAGTCACAGAATGATACCACTAAAGGAGGTATTAAATATATATAGGCACACAAACATACACTTAGCATCATTAAAGGTGAGATTGTTTCAGACATTTCCACATTCTCTCATGCTACCATGTAATGCAGCCTACGTTACTGTCTATTTACTACTAAAGGAGTAATTTTTTTTTGTGTCACATGTTCATTATCTTTTCTAGATCACCCAATCATGATGGGGTTTGAGCCACTGGTGAATCAGCGGCTGCTCCCCCCCACTTTCCCCCGATACGCCAAGATCATCAAGCGCGAGGAGATGGTCAACTACTTCAGCAAACTCATCGAACGCATCAAGACTGTGTGTGAGGTCATCAACACCACCAATCTGCACAGCATCCTGGTAATGGAGGAGTTAAAACTGAAACTTGGAACATCATTTTTGTGCAGTTTCTTTCAGAAGAGGCTCCCACCTTGTTTATCTGTGTGTTTGCATTTCATTTCCCCCAGGACTTCTTCTGTGAGTTCAGTGAGCAGTCACCGTGTGTATTGTCCAGATCCTTGTTACAGGTATGCAACACCAATCCGTGTTCTATTAACCGACCTCCAGGAGGTCTAGTTCACTTTACTGCTGTTACTCTGCTATACATTTATAACAGTATTACAATCATGAGTTGCCAAAGATGTAGTGATGTGAGTGTTGATGTTCATCAAGGAGACATCAGGTCACCAAACTTATTTTCAGGTTCAGTTTTATTTAAAAAAAGGAAAGCAAATACAAGTAAAGTTTATGGAAGAGGTGTTCTGCTATCGGAGGATTCACAAAGAGAAGGTTAGGCAGAAGTGAGGAGCGCAGAGTTTCAGTTTGAAGGTCTCATGGTCAACAGGGGTTTTATACTATGCAGATCTAATGAAACCGGTTTCAGCCAGCTGTTAATGTGTGTTAGGTGCCACAGAGTCTGGGTGGTTCAGAGATTCTGGAACGTAAATTGGAGGATGACGGTTGTTTCCTCTTTGATGGCGACATGCCATTTGTTTTAAGATTTAAGAGCTTAGAGGTCCTGTGCATGACGGTTTGGAGAATGAGGATACAGCTTATAGTGTGTTGGCCATACATGGTTTGTGACCATAGATTCACCAGAGGTGATATGATGATGCCACAATATCTGGCCCACAATACCACCATTTTTGGGGGTGTTTTTTTTTTTTTAATTATCTGGCTTGAAAGCAAACAGTAAACTGCATCTCAGCAGCCATATTTTCAGCTTTTCAATTCCTTTCCATTTTCTGCTACAAGAGAACAACAACGCCATCTTGTGGATATGGTATCAGAGTAGCTGTATGTACTAAAGATAAAGATAAAGATTCTTAATTGTCATTGTAACAGAGTTATTTAAATTTGTGTGGAATCTCTCTCAGCAGCAGAATAAGTGTACATACACAAAAAAAAACACAATAGAAAAAAATAGACATAAGGTGCAAGTACATGTACAGTAAGATAATTTAAATTATTTAAATGATTTAGTACTGGAATGAGGTGAGTGTTTAGGTGTATGAGATGAGGTGCTGAGATGAAGGTATAAATAGTATAAATATCTGTTTTTATATATATAGTTATATATATATATCTGTCTGTGTATATACCCGCAAATACTGTATACATATCTGCATACATAAACATACTTATACACACATATATATATATATATATATATATATATACACACACACATTTCACATAAAAATAAATGTTTATTGTATACATATTGTAATTATAAAATATATTTTTATATATTTATTGTTTGCCACTGCAGTATGGATATAATATTGTGAAGAAGGATATCATAATACTATTCTTTCTTTTTTTGTACCCCCACCTGTAGTTTTAATAGGATAATTGATAGTATTAACCAGTTTTTATATTGTTTTAGTTTACCATTTTAGTATTTTTTTTGTTCTGTTTTGTAAACAACAAAATGTGAGTCTTTACATAAAATAATTTTTGTTAGCTGGCTAAGTTATATGTGTTATAATTTTTTAATCTATGTCACATTGCTTTTGAGAACAAATTATACTGCTTTTCACTTGCCATTTTAAGACATTTTAAATTATGACCAGTTATGGTAACTCTTTCAATTATAATGTTTTTAAATGAGATTTCGGGTTCTGGTTCTGAAGGGTTTGTGCTAATGAGCCTCACTGATAATAGGAATAATATTGATTTTGTTTTTGTTTAGACTACCTTTCTAATCGACAACAAAAAGGTGTTTGGGACTCACCTGATGCAGGACATGATCAAAGACGCTCTCCGCTATTTCGTCAGCCCCCCTGTTCTGTCCCTAAAGTGAGTCAATATGTGTGGGAGGGGTTTGGCCTCGAAGAGCTTGTGTATAGTCAATGGTGTATTGAGATTATTCCACAGGACCATTGCGTCTGTTGATCACTGTTGGTGTATGTTGCGTTGTGTCTGTAGGTGCAGTCTGTACAACAACCACCAGGCCAAAGACTACATTGACTCCTTCGTAACACACTGCTCTCGGGTATGAACACTTTATAATCTGCAGTATGGTGAAATAGCCGCTTTAATAGAGCTGTAGTAACTGAAGCACTATGTGAAATGATGAATATATTAACTTGCTTCACAGCCATTCTGCAGTCTGATACAGATTCATGGCCACAACCGAGCACGACAGCGAGATAAGCTGGGACACATATTGGAAGAGTTTGCCACCCTGCAGGATGAGGTATGAGTATGAGTATGTAACATCCACTTGCCTCATTGCTTCTTTAGTATATAATTTAAGAGCCTCCATCACTTTCAATTCTGGAGAAATTATAAGCCATGCAATTAATTGAGGCTGTAACACTGTGTGGTATGCCATGTGGTTCTATGCATTTTCTCTATGTTACAGTTCTGTGTGTTGTGCAACAGTGACAATTGAAAATTCTGCATTATATTAAGGCTGAGAAGGTAGATGCAGCTCTTCATGGCCTGCTGATGAAGCTGGAGCCTCAGAGGCAGCACTTGGCCTGTCTGGGCACCTGGGTGCTCTATCACAACTTGCGCATAATGATCCAGTACCTGCTCAGCGGCTTCGAGCTGGAGCTCTACAGCATGCACGAGTACTACTACATCTACTGGTCAGTCCTGTAAAGCACCACAATCCCAATACTTCTTAATAGAGCACCGCTTCATGTACTGGTCAGTCACATATCATGGTCATAGACACCTTTAATGAGAACTGAAATATTTTTCTTGACAATTTGTATATACAATATGTTCTTAAGATGATCTGCAACCATATAACCAAGGGTGCCCAGCTCTGGTCATGAAGGGCTGGTATCCAGCACAGTTTGGAGATTTAGTGGGTGTTAAGGAAAGGAATGGCTGTGATGGACAGTGGCCCTCCATGACTGAGGTTCAGCACCCCTGCATAAATATTATTATTGTGTAGTATTCTGTGAGTAGCACTACATATACTGGTAAATGGTGTGCAGGTACTTGTCGGAGTTCCTGTACGCATGGCTGATGTCCACGCTGAGCAGGGCGGACAGCTCTCAGATGGCTGAGGAGCGCATTCTGGAGGAGCAGCAACAGAAAGGACGCAGCAGCAAAAAGAGCAAGAAGAAAAAGAAAGGTACTGCTGCTCTTTTCACGGCTGTTGAGCATAAGTCTGAAAGAGAGGCTGTGGTGCATTCCTGCATAAACGTAACTGGCTGTTCTCTTTTTAGCTCGTCCTCTGGGGAAAGAGATCACCATGAGCCAGGCCTACCAGAACATGTGCGCTGGCATGTACAAGGTAACGTGATACACACCTTTATCTGAAGGTGAAATTATTTATCGTGCATTTTGCCAGTAAAAACACTACGCAATGTTACAATCAATATAAATATAGTAAAACATAAAATATCGAAAGGCCTTTTTTTAATTGTTGATATGCTGGTTCAAACTTCTGACCCATTGCGTTAAGGGTTAATCAGATGAAACGGGTACTGAATAATAGTTTGGAAATGGTAAAGCTAATTGTAATGTAATTGTTTTTTTGTTTAACAATTGAATTTAAACTTTTTCTTAGATGTCTTAATTCAGCCGAAATAATTACGCTGTTTTAAGCTTAAACTTGATGTATTTTTTTGTATTGTTTACTAGACGTCTTTGTGTCTACTTGATGCAATTTATGATTTATGATTACCTCTCTTTAGACAATGATCGCGTTGGACATGGATGGGAAAGTGCGTAAGCCTCAGTTTGAGTTAGACAGTGAACAAGTTCGCTATGAGCATCGCTTTGCCCCGTTCAATAGTGTGGTCACACCTCCTCCAGTGCACTACATCCAGTTTAAGGTACAAAAACCCAGCCTGACTCTACTGAAAACCTCAACTGCTAGTTTTACTGCATCTTAACAGTGTAAATGCTGAATATGGATATTCAGTGCTGTGTTTGTGCAGGAAATGTCAGATTTGAAGAAGTACAGTCCTCCTCCACGCTCAGCCGACCTGTACATGGCAGCCAGCAAACACTTCCAACAGGCCAAACTCATACTGGAAAATGTGACCAGCCCTGATGCTGAGGTAAGATCAAAGGCTACTTTTAAAGGGTTCATATCATGGGAACCCAATTTTCCACCTTTTTTTCATTTTTATTAAAGAGTTTAACATTAGTAAACACTCGAAAAGCGTAAAAAGCTTGTTCTGAATTCACCAATTTCCTGGGGTCAATCTTTCTAGTAAGCCTATAGTTCAGTCCTGCATATTCATGACTAAATTAGGAGGGTTTCAGCCCTGACACGTGCTCAGAACATTTACATATATCTGTATTTAAGATACATTAACAAAAACAGACAGTTTAATTCTGAGACATATAGACATTCTGGTGCATAAAACCATATAAACGTGAAGTAGGACATGGGCCCTTTAAATCCAGCTTGATAAGCCACAGAATGATTCACTTGTGAAGGGGTTAGTCTAGGGGTGGTGAGTCCTGGTCCTGGTGATCTACTGCAGAGTTAAGCTTCTGCTCTCATTTAAGGCAGGTGTGTTAGATCTAAACTATCCAGGTGGTTAGAGAAATAGTTTAGTCTCAAATGTTAACACAATGTTAAAAACTGTTCATATTCAAACAGTACGCTGTTCTGAGTAACTTTAAGAACTGGATTAAGATGTTCAGGTTTTAGAAGAAAAAAAATATATAGTACTGTTTACCTGCAAAACAGTGTATCACTATTTTCTTACATCAAAACAGCCTCCCTTTGGAAATTATCTACAATTTTATTTTATGTATTTATTTTTCTCTATTTAGCAGCCTCCTATTCCATGCCTCTTTTTCACCAGTCACACAATACTGAGGGTGATAGCTTGTGTATGTGCTCTCTGAGCCATATGACATCTCCCACTGCTGCTAATTATTAACATTATTGTTATTATTAACACTTGGAGTAGAGTGCTGACTTGCCAACTCTGTTACGTCAGCACAATGCGTCAGTGATCGGTGGGGAGAGTGAAGTTTGTAATTTGATCATCGTGTCAAATCCTTTCAGGAAGTGGCCAGGTCACCAACTGACTTTCAAAGATTTTATTAAAGAGAAGAATTACTGTTACAAATTAAAGTTTGTGCAGAATCATAATTCTCCAGTTGATGGGATCCCAAGAGAAAGAAAGCAGAAGCATGTAACTCAGACTCATCAAATGAGAGTGTAAAATCTGAGCCCACATGAAGATTTTGTGTGTTTTAAGGAGGAGAGATGAATGGGCGTATCAGTGGGTGTGTTATGGGCGTGTTCAGAGTCACGTGACATGACGCACACTGACGCATGTTGATGTTTTTAAGTGATGCATGCTTTTAACCAGTTCTGTGACCCTGGAAACAACAAGAAGGATGTGCCGTCCCACTCACCTAGAGAGTGCTAAGTTGACTGACATATGGATGGCTACTGCACCACCTGGGATCAAATTTACCATCACACAATTATAGGGCCAATGCTTGTGCCACTCAGGAGCCCCAGAACATTTACATTTTCCTGTAAAGCAACAATAGTCTGATCAATAATGTGATTCCTGTTATTAACTGATGCTGTGACTTTTTGTGGGATGGTGCAGGTGAATCGTATACTTAAAGTGGCCAAACCAAACATTGTTGTGATGAAGCTACTTGCAGGTGGACACAAGAAAGAGACCAAGGTATGTCAACAACTTTCACTTTCCTCATGAAGTCGTGTCATTAAACCATTTTTTCTAATGCCCAATTATACAATACCTTTTTTAAACTGAATTATTTTATCTTCTTTTTTCAGGCCCTTCCTGAGTTTGACTTCTCTGCACATAAGTATTTCCCTGTAGTCAAAATTATTTAAATCTTTCAAGGAACTTTCCCAATCCCAACGGTCTGAAATCTCTGTTCCTCTCTCGTTCCCCGTCCTGTGTGCTCCTCATGAGCTCTGAACAGTATGCCAGCAGAATACTCTTCTTACTTACTGCTATGCTGCATGAAAACTTGGCCATTTTCAATACAGTTGGACTTGAGAACTTCTGCTTGGTCAGAATTTAATTATGGTTGTAGCTACAGATCGTCCAAGGCTTCGGTCATTCAATTTTCATGTTAAAATACCAGTTTACTACTTGAAAGGCACATTGCAGTTTGTCCAACCTAAGAGATTCATGATGTGCATGTGTGTAAATGTGTCTTGGTTTGTTACTTTTGAATTAAAACCATCATCTCATAATACACACAGTTTTTGAATAATACAGATTTTACAAAACAAACGTAACTATTGACTGTCTGATTTGTTGAGTTTGAGAACTGGAACACTTTGAAAATGTACAAACTGCAAAACAAAACCTACAAAGTGATAATGATACTCTTAAAAAAATTATTTTCTGCAAATGTGTTTAAGTTTCAGCTACATTTTGATTCAACTGGTAACAGAAGAGTTTTTCCAACATGATTGATTGTCTATCTATCCGTGTATGCCAGCGGCCTCATTTTGGGCAAATGCCACCAACAATGGCTCCCCAGACATGTGCCCTGTGCTAATTTCTCCAGCTGTTCCCTTGTATGGCCCGTCCTCGTCACTCTTCACTGCCTCCAGGTCCTGACCTCAGGTATTCATTGGTCTGCCTCTTGTCCTTTTACATTGTGGATTCCAAAAGAGGGTTTGTCTTGTGGTGCCAGATACAGGTTTTCAAAAATTATATGATTTCTCCTTTTATAACCTATTGTATTCATTGCCACAGTTCACAACTGCTGTTGAAGCTGTCCAGTAAAGCTGACGGATTATTCTAAAGCAGGTTTTGAAAACTTATTTGAAGGATTCTTTCCATGACTGGAGCAGTTGTTCTCCAGGTCTTAGTACCATACAGCTAAACAGGCTCCACAACTTGAGATCTAGGGTCTGGTGCTGTCTTTGCTATTGAAGTATGGTGTCCTCATGCAATGAAGAACTATCAACGGCCTTAGGAAAAAAAAGTTGTGGATGCCAACGAATCTGACTCTGTAAATTATTTGAAATAAATCAATTTCAAAGGCCTTGGGGATAAATGTTGGGGGGGGAGAATATGCAGGTTTTTATTAGTGCATACATTACCATCAGAAAAAGATTGAATACTTATGACTTGCATGGGAGGTGTACCAGGAAACCCTTTGCTTTCCAAGAAGAGCATACAGGCAAAGGCCTAAGAGTGTGTGAAATGGACAAAGCAGAAGAAAATATAGTAGTACAATAAGGAAAATGTTTTCAGCAAGCAAATGTCAGAGACTGGTGAACAATTACGCAATTATCAACTTTTTCTATACGGTTTTAAAGGGTTAAATATTTGCTTGTTTAAAAATGTTTTTTAATATTTTCACATGACTGTATAAAAAACAGAATTTTGATTTGTTAGATTTTATTGACATTTAAACTGTTTGAAAAAACACAAATGCTTCACATATGCAGCTAATGCAACCAAATTTAAATAAAAATCTATAGAAAAATCAGAAACTTAGAAAACATTCAATTTCTCCAAATCAAAAGTAGAGCTTTAAGAAAAAATGTCTAGCTAATATACCGAAAAGAATCCAAAACCATTTTTACAGGAAATGTTTTTATTCTGAATGACATTAACAATCTACTGGAAGATTTAATTCGTTACTGAACAGTCTTTCAGCTTGATTGATTTACTGATCTATGTGAAATGTACAAAACCTTTAGGACAGAAAATAACATGATAATTGCTCAAATGAAAATTGAACTACAGACTTACATTAAAGGTTTGGTACAGTGTGAAAAAGCCATGGACTAAAACGTTACACCGTTGTATTATTTTGCTGATTTTTAACCCAACAAAATGTAGCACAGTGGATCAATGTTTCAAGTAAGCGATTTTAAAAGGCATAAATACAGCTTGTACATACATTCAGTTTGGCCTGTTCTCTGGAATGATCGAAAGGCTGTAGTTACAAAGCCTGCTTTCAATGTGAGTATCTACAGACAGTAAAAACGTTCAGTGGATTGGGATGTTTGTTTGTTTCCACACATCGATGTGCGGTTGAATGTTAGTTACCAAGCATTGGAAGGAACTTCAGCAAAATTCAACCAACAGTCCGTCCTACGCTATAGGTTAAGCTTGGTTTAATTATTATATGGAGCTGCCACTCACAGTACAACCCAGCAGGAGCACTGAGGATTGCAGGTGTATGGAGTGTCTCCTCTTGTCACCAGGCACGTGTGTGAGTAGTTGGGTGTGTGATTACACCTCCGCAAGCTGGGCCTGTTTGTCGGCTTCAAACTCGGGCTCGTTCTCGTCGTCGCCGTTGTAGTCTGCCAGCTCCTCTTCAAACTCCTGTGCTGCCGTCTTATCATCTACACACAGCCCAACAAGGAAATGGTGATCCATTGCATCACACACCAAAAACCCTTAAAACAGCAGTACTTCACCGGAGGCAGCTTTAAGGCAACGACACACCTAAATAAGTCAGTCATTGTAGTGATTTCTGGGGTGAATTTTATTAAAGAAACCTTGACAAAGTGATGCTTGAAGGAACTTGCCATTACGGTGGTATGTAGCCTTTAAATAATCCATTAAGCCAAGTCACATTTGGTGTTTAAAGTTTCCTTATTTAATTTTGCATGGGCGTTATGATGCTAGTGTAGTTTACATGTAATGAAGCTTGTAGCTACAAACTAATATGCTTCAATCATTACTTCATTACTCATCACATTCACCCATCAGCCATAAAATTATGACCACCTGCCTAATACAGAGTATTAATATTCTTAAAGCGGGTCATTTGTCCTGCTTCCAGCACATCACCTTCAAGAACTGACTGTTCACTTGCTGCCTAATATATCCCACTCACTGCCATGTTTCAGAGTAATAAAATAACTTGATAGTCAACTCTGGCTAAATTTGTAGGGGTGGCTAGCCCTGGATACATTGACACTCATTTGAATTGCAATTTACTTTTTCATTACAATGAAATGATTTATTTCAGTCATTTCACCTGTCAGTGGCCATGATGTTATGGCTAATTGGTGAACATCTACATAAGCAAGTCTGTTTAAGATTGCTTAACAACTTAGCACTTTAAAGCACAATGCTGAAAGTGTCCATATTTATTTCATAGCCTCAGTGTAACATTAACACTAAATGTGCCTAGGTTAATCACACTTATTTAAACTTCGTAAATTAGATTTTTTTAAAGAAAACATCACTTTACTCAATCTTATGTGATCACTTAAATTAGACCATTACTGCTCCCTGGAGCTGTGAGTTGTTAGAATGTGAAATCTGAGTTCATTTCAATTTTGTAGCCGAGTGAATAATTTTTTACTGTAAATAATATTTCTTCACTGAATTAAATGCAATATTTTCAAAGATTCTTCAATAAATTGCCTTTTTCCACTTTTCTGGAGCTAAATTGTTCAAGATACAAATATGCATCCCTCTGTGGACAATTTTCTAAACCGATTAGATCAGATGTAATGTAATAAACATTTTCACCTTTGAGCTTTGACAGTCGTTTCTCAATCTCGCCTTCATTGCCATATTCGATGGCATCGTCTTCCGTATCCTCTCTTTTCACTGCAGCATCCAACAGAGCATCTGCACAGAGGAAGACCATGAGCAGTGTGTGTGTGTGTGGAGGTGGGAGGGGGAGCATTTAAACTGAAAAAGGTTGCAACCGTTTGGGTTGTGCCTACCTGCAGCCTTCAAGTCTCCTCCTTTGATGTCCATCACTCCTTCCATGGCCTCCTCCTTGGCTGCGTTGTTCAGAGTTGAGTTCTGAGTAGAGGGCTTGGAGGTGGCTGGCAACTCAACCATGCTTAATTCTTTTATGGTCACATCAGCTTAAAAGGCAAGATAGTAAGGGAAAGGTGATTCTAGGCTGAAAGGGTCACATTAATTGGTTTATTGTTTATTTTTAGCCTGTAATCTGTTTTGTACATGGTCTACATGAAGGGTTTGCTGTTTTCACTTGCTGGGAGGTGTGTTTACCATGGATATCTATCAAAACTGCGTCACATTGTAATTATCAAGCCTATCTTGAGCTGCTTTAAATGTGCATGCAAATATTA
>JBBIGC010000018.1:2463261-2501890 GCA_037576955.1 Lepidarchus adonis | reverse complement strand
AGTGTCCACAAGTGTGTGCACAAGGTTTGAAGAGTCAGTATTTGTAAAGCTTTGAAATTGGCACCAGCTGACATTTAATAATGACTAACGAGTTGATTAATGTCTGAAACCTTGTAAAAAAGAATGTGAAACTTTGGAACTCTTATGGTGCCCAAACTGTTGCACAGTGCTATAATAATGTTTTTATTTTTGTTGGCATGGGTATTTCTGGTCCTGGAGGTCTGGTACTTCTGATCCTCAAACACACACTTGCAATTAACAGGTGATTTGATCCAGGTGTGCTGGATGATTTGTGCTACAAAAATTAATCAATGAAATGTATCAAATCTGATTTTAAAAAAAATAAAAATTTAAACCTTGCCAACAAAATTAATTATTTGTTTAGTAGGTTTGTGTCATTTCCGAGCTGGGTGTGTCAATTCAAGAATAAACATTACAAAAATTACATTAAAACATGACAGAGACTGACCAAACTTTTCTCTAGCAGGCTGCAAGAGTGGCATTAATTTAGAATCAGAAGTTAATAAACTGAGAGACCAACCTGTAACTCCACGTTTCTGGAGTTGGAGACCCAGTAGTTAAAGCCGAGCAGAAGGACACAGGCAATGAGAGCAGCCATGAGCAACGATGGAGACCGACCTCCACGACGGCCATTCACCAGCGTCCCCATCATTATACAGATCCAAGGATCAAACTGTCAGAGATGCTCCTAAAAGCAAAGCGACCAAAATAAAAGACACTTCCTTTCGGTTACAGGGAAAGACATGCCATGTCAGTGGTACTTTTGGTTCTATTGCTGTTTGAAAAGTTTAGCATATACCAAACTGAAGCAGCCTTTGTTGCTGTCCTGACACCGTGACAAGCTTTATTCAAAAGACTGGGTGGAGCTTTACTGATTTGCATGTGAGCAAATAGAGCTGCAGTATGTTTGGACAAATTAAACCCACAAACACATGATTTGTCTGTTGTTCCATTTTTAAACAGAATGTGAAAAAGATTAAAAGGATTAAAGAAAGAAAGAAAGAAAGAAAGCAAGCAATATTTTCTCCATGATTTTACACTAATCAGAAAAAACTTTATTATCGCGGAGGAAATTGCTTATGCAGCGACTGCACGCGGAGACAATACAGACATAAAATAAGGTACATTGAGGAAGCGCTAGAGTAGCTAAGTAAAATAAAAATACAAAAGGTATGAAAGGGTTCAATACTAGAATAAAACCTATAATTTTAATTAATACAATAAAATAGGATAAACAGAATAAGTAATAGAGTAGCAACAAGTATTGACATGTAATTTTACATTTTTTAAAAATATATATTTTCCTTTTGATACATACATCTATGCTAATAACATCAATTGCTTTCTCCCGGGATGGCACAAGACCTCTTTCTTCATTTACGTTACAGCCAAAATAGGAAGTCAGAATTGCCAAGATGGGTACAGAGAC
Source organism: Lepidarchus adonis (assembly GCA_037576955.1). Lineage (NCBI taxonomy): Eukaryota > Metazoa > Chordata > Actinopteri > Characiformes > Lepidarchidae > Lepidarchus > Lepidarchus adonis. Next base: position 2,500,440 of record JBBIGC010000018.1, on the reverse strand, counting down.
TATATGTAACACACTGTCTGCATTTAAGTCAGAGAATCACAGTCATTTTGTATAACTGCCTAAATATTGTGATGATATTTTATAATTGTCTCTGTATCATTACTAAGTAGGCTTGTAATATAAGCCCTATTCTGATCATAAAAAAAAACCCAAATCCAACATATTAATGCTGAATGAAATCACCTCAAAAGATTTAATAATAAAAACTATTTTTCCTTCACAAACGTACCACCTCTCTGGTTAATGATAGGGAAGGTAAAAAAAAAAGCCTGCAGTCATTCAAAAACAATTAACTTTATTATTGATCATCTGCTTTCCTATATCTATAAAATATAAATATAAATTATATTCTGCTTATTCAGACAAACCAGAAGTATTTCAGATCAGTGTGTTTTGATCAGACTGAGAAGAAATGTTTGGCAATGATTTGGTTTGACCCATATATAAAGTGGAAGCATCACTGTATGAAGCTGATTTTCTCCAAATGGTGAAGCTGGGGCATTACACATGGAAAGAGGAATATAATCTCATCAAAATGAGCAAATCTCTGTTTCAACTAGACAATCATACAACCAAAAACAACCATAAGTCTCCAAAATAACAGACTTTTAACAAATTTTTAATATTGATGTTTATTACTATAAAGTAAGTCCCATTAAACCATAGCAACGTTAGCCAGTCCCATACCATAGCAACGTTAGCTAACGTAAGTCAGTCCCATTATACCATAGCAACGTTAGCTAACGTAAGTCAGTCCCATTATACCATAGCAACGTTAACTAACGTTAGTCAGTCCCATTATACCATAGCAACGTTAGCTAACATACGCTAGCTTTCAGGAAGCAACACGTCAACATCTCGTCGCTAGCATATGCTAATGCTAGTACAACAGCCACATATCATGCGACTGTTAAACCCAATCAGTTCGCACTCACTGTTCCCCACTGTTCAAAACGGCGTTAAAAGCCTCGACCCTGTGTCGACAAAAGAGCACCACCAGGGCAGCGACGTTTGCAGCCAGTCGTGTAAAACAAAACCTCTGCCGTTTCGATTGTCGACAACACTCCCGGAAAACCGAGCTGTGGCTACAGCCAGGCTCCAGTTATCTCTGTTTTATCTAGAAACAGAATCGGATTTTTACACAGCTGTCCTTACCACTGTATTATACCGGGCGGTCACGTCAGCTGAGGCCGAAAAGCGTCGACATTATCGATAATCCGACTCTGTGACCGGCGGTTTCTCCAGCAGCCTCCTCAGCAGTCAGTTCAACCATCCACGGGCGCAGCGCAGCATCGAGTGGACTCGGAGGAGTCGATTCTTTCGATATGATTTATTTTCTTTTTGAATAAGTCGATTCTTTTGATTCGGATCTAAGCGAACAGAACTGCTTTCACATAACTTCATTTCATTTTCCAGTTTTTTTAAAAAAAAGACATCTAAGAATAAATATGATGTATAAGTACGTCTAAACCAAATAGAATATCGTGAGAAAGTTCATTATTTCTTGACATTCCTTTCAGAAAGTGAAATCCATATATTATACAGATTTATTACACAGAGTGAAATATGTCAAGCCTCTTGGAATTTCTATGATTATGGCTTAAAGATAATAAAACCCAAAATTCACTGTCTCAGAAAATTTGAATATCACATAAGACCATTAAAAAAGGATATTTTAAACAAAAATGACAGGAATCTGAAAAATGTTAATTGTTATGCACTCAATACTTGGTTGTTCCTCCTTTTGCATGAATTACTGCATCAATGTGACGTGGCATGGAGGAGAACAGCCTGTGGCTCTGCTGAGGTGTAATGGTTGCTTTTATTGCAGCCTTCAGGTCGTCTGCATTGTTGGCCCGGTGTCTCTCACCTTCTTCTTGACAATACTCCATAGATTCTCTATAGGGTTCAGGTCAGGGGAGTTTGCTGGCCAATCAAGCACAGTAACACCTTGGTCACATCCTTTCTGAGTGTTTTATTAAAGGTACTTTCACTTTTCACACCATAAATAAATAAATAAACAGTTTGGGGCAGCATTGTAACAATGAATTTTCATAAGTCGAGCATGTTGAGGACCCCCTGTATATATACACGTGCATACATGCACAAAATCAGCCATAACACTGACAGATAAAGATAAATAACATTGACTATCATTACAATGGCACCTGGGGTTTTAAATTAATATATTAAGTGAAGAGCCAGTAATGATGTGCTGGAGCAGGAAGAAACAGGCGAGGGAAAGGATGTGAGCCACTTTGACAACAGCTTTATTGTGATGACTAGATTATGATGATGGCTAATTAGATTAGGCCAGAGCATCTATCTATCTATCTATCTATCTATCTATCTATCTATCTAGACTAAAAGATAATAAATGACCACTCAGTCCCTCTTTTAAATGTTTTTATTCAAAATGCTACTATACATGCAACAATTTCTAGAGAAAAAGCTTTATTAAAGCTAAGGCAGAGAGCATGAAAAAGACAATTGTTTATTCTGGCTTGCCAACTCCAACTTCCTTGTCAGAAACGATTCCAGGCTTTCTCCTCCTTGAGAAAACAGAGATAATCAAACATTACAGAGTTGTATTGCATCATTTTCAGTGTGGCTTACTTTACATACAATGGCATGTAAAAGTTTAGACACCTCTGGTCAAAATGTCTGTTAATTTGAGACGTTTAGATAATAGAACATAAACAGCAAAATGTTAGAATATTAAATATGCTTTTCTACATTTTAAGCAAGACTGGTGCTTAATTTTGTTTGGTCCCATTTCAAAATGAAAAAAGAAAAAATGGCTACTCTGCACAGTCACCATCACCCCCTTTAACAAGTATTACAGCTTGTAAATGACTTTCGTAGCCGTTATTGTTTGGGGGATGTTGGCCCATTCTTCCAGGCTTGTAGATCTGTTAGATTATTGGGCTTTCTTGCATGTAGTCCTTTTTTAGATCATTCCACAGATTAAAAAATAGACCAGGAACTGCAAGGGCAATGGCAAAACCTTCACAGTGCCCCGTGTGGTAGTTCACTGAAGATTCTGAGGTGTGTTTAGGATCGTTATCCTGTTGTAGAAGGTGTCTTGTTTTCATGTTCACAGATGGTGTAATGTTGGCTTCCAGAATTAACTGGGTTTACCAGTGAAATGTTGGGCTGCAGCACAAGCTCAAAGCATGATCTATTCACCCCATGTTTAACAGTTGGAGATATGTTCTTTTCATAAATTTCTGTAACTGTTCTCTCCTGTTTCTCTCCAGAAAACCCTGAGACAACAGCAAAGAAAACTTATTCTAAAAGGAACATTTACGCGTTACCATAGCGACCAGAGGGTGTGAGAGGCAGAGGAGGACGTTACTCTGATTGTTGTTAGCGTGTTTCAGGAAGAAGCTGCTATTAAAGTTACATAATTACACATTGAATTCACGTTTATTATATATTTACACAATAGCACAGTTTTTGTGTTAGTCATATCATTTTATTTTGTTGTTTTTATCCATTACACCTTAAATTCCGGTCCGCAAAAATACTGTCTGACATTAAACTGGTCTGTGGTGCAAAAAAGGTTGGGGACCTCTGGTTTAAACAGACAGTAAGTGTTTATTTTATTTTTTTTTAGATCATTAATATTAGAATCAATAAAAATAAAATGAATTTTACATGTTTGTCAATGTGTTTGGTTACCAGCTTCACAGTTCTCCTGGAATTATTAGTAGTAACATTCAAATCCCTGGTTTGGGCTCAGATACATCAGTGGTTAAATGAAGTGCTGCTGCTCAGAGAGTTTCACACATTCATGCGATGGCTGAAGGCACTGACTGCACTGTTCTAACAGCTCCCAACACACATCAAATTCTACTTTTTTTTCTTTTGCAATTATTCTAACGAGAACTTGTGTTTTGCTGTAGAAAGACACTTGCTGCTGAGATAAATGGAAACCTTTGCTTGAAAAATAAAAGATTACATTTCTATCGCAACAGACTTCCAAAATGCATCAGACTCGTGTCTTGCTGACACCACACCACTTTATAGTGAAGATGAAAGGTTTTGGCAAGAAAGATGACTCTTCTACAAATGTCATATTTGTAGGACAACAGAACAATGCACCACCTGAGAGTCTGAGAAATCTTTGTGAAGGTTTCTTTTCCCCATCAAGTTTATTCTTTCCAGCAATCTGAAGAGAAATTCTCTGAAAGTTTTTCTGTTTTTTTAGACCTTTGTGGTTGACATTTCTTTAATTATATCAATGAATAAGGAAACAGCCACCAGATCACATTTCTACATGCAGGCATCAATAATTAGAACGATCAGAGTGCCAGGCAGCAACTCAGTGGAGCCCATTGCTGCTGGTTGTTGGGGAAGGTTTGAGGAGCCATAGTTTTTCAATTTTGCATCACCTGACCTTTCCTAAGATATACTGTAATCAGGCCATAGTCCTAATAATCAAATTAAGATCTGACATCTTGGTAAAAGTTATTTTTAAGCTCAAATCTCTTGAGTTGCCCAAACATTGAAGAAGCCTGCTGAAATTGTACAAATGAGAACTTCCATAGGTGCACGATAACCTTCCATTATGTCTGATCTCAAGACTGAAGCAATTACCTTTATAGCTTTGCCCAGCTGAACTAACGCTTCTTCATAGTTGCTTTCCAAGCTTCTGAGAGCCTCAAACTGAACGATCTGTTCCCGGAGACCAGGACTGCCAGCACTCCGGACCATCTGCAAGAAGTCGTTCTTCTACAGACATACACACATAAGAGCAGAGAAGTCACAGCTTTTTCAAAGGAGATGCCACTAAATTACTGTCCAAGTCATAAAAAACCTCATTGTGAAAGCTGACACCAATTTTGCCAAATGAAGTCTCACCTCCACTCCTAAGAGGAATGTGAAAGCTATTCCAGGTTTCCCTGCTCTTGCCGTTCTTCCCACCCTGATATCAAAATACATAAATAACAAATCACAAAACCTCACGTTCAGTTAGAGTTGCCAAATACACTTTAAAATCTGGATTTCACTCCAACACTTATTTATTCTTGTATGGGAGACGTGATAGTCACAGCATGCTCAGCTATCTACTGTAGGTTCCTGATCTCCAGATTAAATAAGAACAACAACAAATAAAAACAACAACAAATAAATAAACAGACAACATGCCTGTGAATGTACGTCCTGATGTGATGTGGAGAGTCATAATTAATGACACATTTGACTCCATTTATGTCGATCCCTCTGCCAGCAGCATCAGTGCTGATCAACCTATTGGAATGGTGGATATTCACATAGATTCACATAGGTTAGCATTAGCATTATATTAGCGGATTATAAAAAATCTGTTAATGAGATGAGTGAAAAATCATATGAGCCTAGAGGGCCACAACAGTGCAGGACGTCCTACTACAACACAGTCTCATGAAGACCTCAGCAATAAGCTGATGTATTCAATTAGATTAGATAAACAGGTGTAAATACAATATGTCATATGATCTAGGCATAGAATCTACTCTAGATGAAATGTAACCAGATTTCTATCCAAGTGTCAAACTGAATTCAATTGAATGTTGAAAAAAATGTCATTTTCACTCTGCAGAACAGACTCATGCTCTCCATGGTCCAAATCTTCTTTACTTCTAATGTAAGTGTATTTAAAGCTTTTTTTTCTGCGCAGGTGGAAACCTAGCTAGTGGCTCCATAAGAGAAATTAGAGCAAACATACAAGTCAATCTTTCCTTGTTCAAATTTCTTCAAGGTTTTCTTTCTTTCACCTCCACTGAGTCTGGAGGAAAATTCTGCCACTTCCAAACCTCCAAAGAATTTCACCAGCAAGTAAAGCCTGAGAGAAAGAGTGAGATTGAAAATTCTACACTTAAACACATAGATGTTAATCCTTACACATTGAAACAAGCTCAGAAAGTCAATCAATCTCTTCATTTGTCCTGAACATTAAAACTACCACTCGCATTAGTCTTTCTCTCACTCTCACTGTGAACAGTGATTACTGCCTCCTGTGCATACACAATGGTCAAGTATGATTTGCATTTGATGAAGCTACTGTTGTGGGTATAGTCTTATATTCCATAAAGATGAGATTTCAACAAGAAAGACAGAGGATAAAATGAATGAGTGCAGACTTAAACTTGTAAATATAGGATGTGAATAAATAAAAGTCCACTGCTGCTACCTGTGTGCTGCTTCTTTTGAGTTCATGAAACATAAGGCAGGACTGAACTTCAGTTGGAGCAGGAAGTGGAGGAGGATGAGAGGCTTCTTACTCATTTTGCATGTAATGTAGTACTCCTGCAAAGGCAGAATAATATCTCAGACAGAGGCCTTCTTGAAAAAACACTTAAAATCAACATTTTAATGTCTGAAATAAACTAGTTATTTATCATCAATATTAATATGACACATTTGAGGCATTTTTGATAAAGTGAATATACGATTATGCCCTTCTCTTCCTATAGGTCTTTAGTACGCTAGAGGACAATGCGTCTTACTCGCTGGACTGGGAGAGAAAAGCGGCCTAGCCTGCGAGTTAGCTAGCAAGCGGTTTTCAGTGTTTGTGAAATTGAACAAGATGCCATTTGTGTGTGTGTGTGTTTCTGTCTGAGATATGTTTTTTAATGCTCACTGTAAGACCCTGGGGGAAGTTGTATTTTTTCTCTATGGTCGTGCCACCATCTGTCCTGGTGTGTGTGGAGCTGAAGAGGCGAGGCCGGTAGAGCCCAAGCTGCTGCAGTTTCTCTGGGTCCTGGGTCAGTGTAGCCGAGAAGAGCAGCTTCTGCAGTGGCATCTGAGCAGGAGACAAGCTGAGAGACAAAAACAGTTTAAAATGACAGCTGGACAAAATATATACTGGGGGTCCTTGACTTACCTCATACTCGACATACAGTGCCCTCCATAATTATTGGCACCCCTGGTTAAGATGTGATAAAAGCCTTAAAATAAATGTAATTTTTATTCCAGAAGCATACTCTCACACTGAACATTGTAGAAAATTATAACCTTAAAAAAAACAACTAAAAATCACCAAAGCACACGGTCCCAGTTGAAGCCCCAGTGCCGCTTAGTGAACTCCAGACGTTTGCGTTTAGGATTGTGAGTGAGAAAAGGTTTTTTCTGTGCATGCCTCCCAAACAGCTTGTTGGCATGGAGACAGCGTCTGATGGTTGTTTTGGAGACTTTGTGACCCCAAGATGCTCCATTTGTTGCAATTCTTTAACAGTGAGCTTTGGAGAACTTTTTATTTCTCTTATCTTCCTCACTGTGTGTGGTGGCAAAATAACCATGCGTTCTCGTCCAGGCTTGTTCACCACTGTTCCAGTTGTTTTAAACTTCTTAATGATCCTCTGACAGTAGATATGTGCAGGTGCAGACGAGTGGCTATTTTCTTGTAGCCGTTGCCTGACTTGTGAAGGTCGACACACATCTGTCTTACTTGAATGGTGTGTTCCTTTGACTTTCCCATGTTGAAGAGTGGATATGAGAAATTGCCTCTGTGTCACGTCTTATTTATACCCCAGTTAAACAGGAAGTGATGAATTTCTAATTAAATGTTCCGAGATACTCTGATCAACTTTGTAAACTACTGTAGAAATGACAGAAATACTTCAATTACATTTATTTCCTAGGAATTGTTAGGGGTGCCAATAATCATGGGACAGGTGATTTTATGAAAAATAATTATTTCTTAGTCAGGGATTTTTTTCCCCTTAAAGTTGAAGGTTACATTTTTCAGTGTGAGAGTATGTTTCTGCTTCTTTTCTTTCATTCATGGTTAGTGTTTGGCTGAAGCCATTTATTGTCAGTCAACTGTATTTACACTTTTTAAATCATAATCACAACAGAAACTACCCACATGATCCTGATCAAATTTTTACACACCCTGGTGATTTAGCCTGATAACATGCACACAACTTGCCACGAACGGGTTAGAATGACTATTAAATGTAACCAACTTCACCTGTGATCTGTTTGCTTGTAATTAGTGGGTGAGTATAAAAGGTCAATGAGTTTCTGGACTCCTGACAGACCCCAGACCTCATGGAGAAGGGAAAATAATTGTCAAATGATCTGAGGAAAAAGGAAACTCCAAATCAGGAAAGAGATATAAGAAAGTATCAAAGAAATTGAGAATTCCAAGCAGTGTTCAAACTGTAATTAAGAAGTGAAAAATTCTGGGTTCTGTTGAAACCAAACCAGGTAGACAAACTAAAATGTCAGTCACAACTGCTAGGAAAATTTTTCAGGGAGGAAAAGAAAAATCCACAAAAAAATGTGGTGTTTCAAGATACACAATTAGGAGGCAGTTGAAGAAAGATGGGCTGCATGGTTGAGTTGCAAGAAGAAAGCCATTACTACACAAATGCCACAAAGTATCACACTTACAATATGTTAAACAGCACGTAGATAAACCTCAAATCTTCTGGCACAAAGTAATGAGGGATGAAACTAAAATTGAAGAGTCAACAAAGCCTATGATGAAAGGTAAACCGTTCCTACTGTGAAACACGGTGGTGGATCGCTGATGTTTTGGGGATGTGTGAGCTACAAAGGCACAAGAAATTTGGTCAGAATAGATGGCAAGATGAATGCAGCAGGCTATCAAAAAATACTGGGTAAAATTTGCACTCATCAGCCCAGAACCTGTGCATGGGCCATACTTGAACATTCCAACATGACAATGATCCAAAACACAAGACCAAGTCATTGGCTACAGTAAAAGTAAAAGGTTCTAAAGTATTTACAGGAACTAGAGGCTTTTTGCAGCAAGAATGAGCAGATTTACCACCTGAGGATCTACCACAGAAGACCTCAAGCTGTCATTGATGTTAAAGAGGGCAAAACAAAGTACTAAGATCAGGGGTGTGTAAACTTTTTATCAGGGTCATTTGGGTAGTTTGTGTTGTGAATCTGCTTTTAAAAGAGTAAACACAGTTAACTGATAATAAATGAATAAATAAAAAAGCTAACCATGAGTGATGTCATTCATATTTTCTGAAAAATGGTTAAGAAATCATAAATTCTGTCAGGGTATGTAAACTGATGAGCACAACTGTATACACACACACACACACACACTTATTATTGCTACAATTATAATTACATTGAACTATAACCAGAGTCAAGAGATTTATCTCCTCAGTGAAAAAATAAGCATTCCTAAAAAAAAAGAAAAAAAGAAGAAGCTCATACCTTGCCAGTGTTATTGGTCCTGGTGGCAGCCTCTTGAAGATTGACACATCTAAGTCACTCCTACTTTTATAGACTGCTTTGATAACATGCATGAGCCAGAGCTGTTGATTACGGTCAATCATCTGGTCTGCCTCATCAATTATCTACATCAGAGGAACACACCAACATTAGGTCCATGTTTGGTCCATTGCTAACCTGAGAGATGGGTCTCCAGTCAGATCCTTACCAGAAAGCGGAGGTGCTGGAGGTTAAAGTTGTCAGTTTTGTTAATGTGGTCCACCAGGCGGCCTGGTGTGGACACCACAATGTCCGCCAGACTAAGACACCTGCCTCCTCTGGATAGAGAGAGAAGAAGAGAGATAAAAAACAGGGTTGGGAAAATGCACAGTGCATTGATCTGAAGATACCAGTCCCGGTCACATGCTTTCATTAAACCAATATTAGCAATGTTGGTGTCAAACAGTCAAATTTGCAATCCAGAAGTTCACCTGGTTTCTGAAAGAGCTGCTTGTTCTACAGGGAAGGGTTTCTGTCCTGTAACTATGACCACTTTTAGATCAGTTCCTTCAGCGTAGGAGCAGAAAACCTTGTACACCTGTAGAGGTGAACATTAAATACAATGGGTAAGTTTATATGTATCTGTATAAGATCTAAAAACAAAAAAAAAGATAGAAATGACCTGCTGGGCAAGCTCTTTGGTGGGTAACACAGCCAGGGCCCGAACTGCACACACCACTCGCGTCAACAGGGCCTGTAGTTACATATACAGTGATTGAGTAAATGGTAGTTTAACTAAAAAAGGCAGCACTGTTAACATCACCCAATTCGCAGTGTTACATAAAACCTACTAGTTATGAGTCTGCCAAAACAAAACCAATGTTTATTATTTTATAGCATTTTATTTACATAATTTGTAAATGCTAATGACATGTATTTTACTGTATAATAAATGTGTCAATAGAAATAGACCATGAATACTAGGAACACAATATTTTTACACTAATTTTATTGCAAATTAAGAATGTTATTATGAAAACATAACATTTTGAATATATAAGCTTTTGATCTAGTGACTACATACAAGTAAATGACTTGGTTTTTGTAATTATATACCATTTCTTTGGGGACCCCTGTTGAGATTACACTTGTACAAATGTAATGTAAAAATGTACATTTATTGTTTTTTTGCTGAATTTGAATAATAAAAGAGACCTTGTGCACTAAAACTAATAGAAATATATCACAGTCAAGTTTGTTCCTAAAAGAGGATGTGAAAATTTACTTTCACTTTGAAAATTAACACATATACCAAAACTGACCAGTTTTCCTAAGCTAATCTGTGACTAAGCTAACTGTAAAATAAACAGAGTTTCACCTGTATGACAGGAATAACAAACGCCAGTGTCTTTCCACTTCCTGTAGGAGCAGAAACACAGAAGTCTCTGGGCTTGTAGCCACCTCGGCCAATCAGCAACCCGGAATTGACCGTTTCCAGGAGAGCAGGAATCACCTCCGCTTGAACTGAATGGGATTAAAACAGTGGGGTGATAAAGTGAACAAGGGGAATCATTAAGACAAAAAAGCCACAAAGAACATGAGGAGAAAATGAAGAAAAATATTATATTAAATATAGACAGTAAGTCGATCAATCAATCTCCCCCTTCTCTCTCTCACCTGGGAAGAATTTCTGGATCCCATTGACCTTCAGCTTCTTTTGTAGCATGGGACAGATGCCTTCCACTTTACTGACAGGGACAAGATTACTCTTAATGTCTCTCTCAATCACATCTGGCTCAGCCATCCACTTCGGCAGGACCCTCTGCACCTAAAATGCAGCAAAACCAGATTTCGCGAGTTTAGGAAAGTGTGTTGTACAAATTTTGTTGTAAAAAACTAATTATGTAAACATTTTTCATTGAAAGCAGAACAAAGACAACATACCAAATACTAAAACTGAGTATCATTATTGTTTTATTAAATATATATACTTACTTTAAATGTAATGACAGCAGCACTTTTGAAAAACGCACTTTAAACATTAAACCAGTCGCTGTAGGTGAAATGTTTCCCCATTATTGTGTGATATAGGATTTCAGCTGCTCAGCAGTTTGGGGTCACATTTTTCCATTACATTTTACACCAAGTGTTAAATGGGTGACATTTGTGGTTTATTTGATAATTTTTTCTGACCAACAACTCCTTATCCTTTTCTTCTAAGGGACTAAAATTTCAATAAAAGCAGAATACAATGATTTTCAAATTTCCTAAACCAATAATTTATTCACAACATAGGAAACATCAAAAAAGTTGAGACAGGGTTTCACAACTTGTGGAACAATTTCAGCAAAATGTTCCATAATGTAAAATGAAAGTGAAAGTTTTGAATATCATCATCGACATGATGCCTTGCATATTTTAGCAATACAATGCTAAAATCTATTCAGCACCTATTACAACAGCATGGGTTGAGTAGAAGGGTGTGGGTGCTGAACTGGCCTGTCTGCAGTCTGAACCTTTCACCAATTGAAAACAACCAGACACATAATGGAAAAAATATGACAAAGACCCAGGACTGCTGAACAACTAGAATCATTTATCAGGCAAGAATGAGACAACCTTCCTCTCCCAACAATCCCAACAATCCCAACAATCCCAACAATTCGTTTCCTCAGTTCCCAGACATTATGGACTGTTAACAGAGGGGATGCTACACAGTTGTTAACACGGCCCTGTGTTTTTAAAATATAAAAATTTTTCAACAAATTAATCTGTTGTAATGTTTTACACAATAACCCATCTTTTTAAAATCAGTAAAAAAAAAAAAACAGAAGCTATGAATTTTATATAACTTTCATTGCAAAAAAGATAATAGTTAACCTTTATTATCTCCTTGTTCTTAAATCCGCCCAGAATGGGAAAGCTGGTGTCTGACGAACTCTTCTCTTGCCCCGTGTTTGATGGGTCAGGCTCATCATTGGCAGTTTTTTCGGTTTCTCCTGTGTCATCTTTGACCTCCCCTGCCTCATCAAATTCCTCAGATTCATGGGCTTCTGAAAGTTTTAAACAGAATTAAGGTTTAAACTGTTTTCCAGTGACACTGGTTGAATGTTCACACAACATTTCTCTCTCCCTCAGTTAGTTTAAATATTATTTGTATCATTAAATTAAAAAACAAAAATCATAAAATACTTTTTTGTTCACACACACACACACACACACACACAAACAAACATCATGGAATTACGTGTCTCTTGTTCCTCCTCCTCCTTAGTAATTGTTTTCTTTTTCTTCTTCTTTTTCTTCTTGGACATAGGTGTGGCTAGCTCATTGTGTTCTGTGGTGACAGCTGTGTCATTTGCATCATCCAGCTGCTCAGTGCTCTCCTTCCTCTTCTTCTTTGTCGGTTTCTTCTCATCTTCTTCTTGTTCTAATGTTCTTTTATTCTTATTCTTTGTAAATTCTCTCTGGCCCGTGCTGGAGTCTTTAACAGCTGAGTCCTCTTTGGCTGCAAGACTTTGCTTTTCTCTTGCCTTCGCCTTTCTCTGGAGCTTGGCCAGCAGGGCTTTGGATCGTGACTCATTGGTCAGTTCACTTCCTTCCTCGTCTCCTAGATACCTGAGAAACCATAAAAGCAATTGAGGGATTACTGAACAGGCACTGCAGAGTGAGGTGTGAAAGGGGCAGCAGTGGTGTACAAAGTTCTGAAATGGTCAGGACAGTTTAGTGACTTCCACATTCATTGGGAGTGTTCAGAGTGAACGACCCAGAACACCAGCTCTCTGGGACCGTGACCAGGACCACAGCTGAACAGCACAGATCAGTGTGTGAAATACATGGGGGAATACCAACTGGGGGGGGGGTTTGGGTTATCAACAATAATTTTTGTGGAGCGTCAGGGGGGAAATGATCAATATTTCAATCAATATTTTTGACAACCAAGAAGAAAGGTGTGTTTAAAAGGATTTTAAGTCCTCCCCCACCCTTTCCTATCGTCACTCACTATTGATGATACGGTTTAGTCAAAGACTAGGCCTAAGCCATAGTCTGGAATAAGAAAAGAGTCACAGATAGTTTCTGAACAGCACATACCTGTTCATTGTAAAAAGAGCCATTGTAGAAAGCCAAATGCTCCCCCAGAGGAGAATAATCGGGGGTTGTTTCGATGTCCTGTTCACAGTGCATGGATTCGCACAACAATAGATGAAAATATCCTGATTCAAGTTGAGAAAACGGCTAGAAAACTAACGCTCTGACCAGCAGAAATCGAACATGTGAGAACGGTGTTGTTAATAGTCGCCTAATGATGACAACGGGCGAATAGTGATGACATCACTGACCTTAGCCATGTTTGAGTCGCTCATTTTTAGTTTATCAGCAGAGTGGCAGATTCAAATCTTCCCTTTTCATCTATATTTTGTTGATAGGAGGCATTGAGAAAACCAATTATTGCAATATTTTCCAAATATATTGGCTGATTTGATGACGTTTAAAGGTGCATAAATATTTAAAGGAAACTTAATACTAAATACAAATGTTAACTTGTAAACAAATCGATTTGATCTGAAATGCTTACTTCTAAATAAACAGAGTTCGAAGTGTTCATGGTTGTTTTGAATTTGTTGTGGCTCCAAATAGATAGAGCCAAAGGTCAGAGGGCAACCTGGAACAAAAATGATGAGATATTAATAACAACAACAATAATGATGATGATGATGATGATGATGATGATGATGATGATGATGATGATGATAATCATGCAACCAACACTGATAATTGCGAACTCTGGAAAATGCTTTACCCTCACTTTGCAAAACTTGCATCTCAAGTTGGCTTCTTTACCTGGCCATGACCACATTCTCCTCCACCTCCTCTTATAACATTTCCATGCAGGAAAATACCACTACTGCTAGGGTTCCTACCCTCATAGTTTACCACCGTAGCAGTGCAAAGGATCCTCACTAATCACGGTCTAGATTAGAGTCTTTACTGTCATTGTACAAAGTACAACAACATCATCAGTCACAAATAACAGACATCACTGAAATGGAAAATATACTGTATAACAACAGCAAACAAGGACAATTCACATATATTATAACATAATACCATCAAAGAAATGTATGTATTTTGTAGTATCTGTAGAGCAATAGTAATTACAGTGAGAAGACACAATAAAACAATACAACAATAACAGCTGCAGTTCTGCAAGTGGGCCAGAGAAGTAGTTTCCTTTTTATGAAGCCCCAAACATTTTCAAAAAGGGACATACGTGCACTATTAGCAGGACAGTGAAGCACACATGCTGGGTTTACCAAGCCACCCTGCTGTAGCATGTGCAGAATCAGGCCTGGCATTATGGAAAAATTGTGAACTTTCATCCACAGGGGGAAGAAAGAAGCGCAGATGCAGTGCTCAGTGTTGGCCGCTAGGGGGGCGCAGAGGGGCGCTGAACTTTGACAGAAACTTTCAATTTCTTCTCGTCCTTGGAGCGCAGAATGTCAGGGAGACTTTTCCCCCGCGAACACTCGGTGAAGTCTGCGGGACTGTTCGCCTGAAATCATGCTGAGCGTCCTGGCGAGAGCGGGGGTGAGTCACAGAGACCGTCAGCAGCAATTACGGGGAAAAACACTAATAAGCGAAAACAGCGAGTCGCCTTCTCCCTGCTCCACCCTGACCCCACCTCGCGCAGACGCTTACCCCGTGTACTGAGGTTAACTGGGGCGACCAGCTGCGTTTTCCCGCATGTAGCTTGTGTGTGTGCGCGCGCGCGGTTCGTGTTCTGGTGCTGCGCTCGTGCTCGGCTAAGCTAATATAAACACTGCGGCCAGTTTCCCGAGATTATTGCGCGGTTTACTGCATTACTGTGCTCAGAGAAGCGCATGTGTTACACCGTTTTCTGTGACCATCGAATTTTGTGACCTGAGGGGGCACTGTTTTACATTTTCATGCTGAATGAACGTAAAGTCCCAATGTGCACGCGCTCGCTACGCAGTTTACGTATCAATCTTAAAGTGACATCGCACGTTTTGTTACTGTTTACATTATACAGATAATGTATATCGGTAAAAGCCACTTTTCATCTCATAATTGAATGTATTATATAGTCATTGGTCATGCTATTCATACTTACTGGTACCATAACTACGAGGCTTGTGTTTTGGAAACTGGCAAGGTCACTACTCCGCCAGCACCAGCCTGTTGAATTTATCTACAAAATCTGTACTGATTATGAAATATTGTTGCATAAAATATCACTTGGAAAAGATCTGATCACGCTATGACAAGTTTTACACCAGTTATTAGAGGGTCACATAATCTGAGGGCGGCCATCGGTGTTATGTCACTTTAAGAGTGAAACGTAAACTGCGTAGCAAGCGCACGCACGTTGGTACTTTACGTTGATTCAACATGAAAATGTGAAACAGCGCACCCTAAGGCCATAACATTCGACGGTCACAGAAAACGGTGTAACACCTGTTGCTGAGAAATGACATTTCCGTGAGCTGCTCAAGGTCTGTCTGAGTCTGAGGGGAGTTGTCTCACGTTACGGGGTCAGAGAGAGAGAGACAGACACCCTCCAACGAAGCTGGAGTGCCGCACTTACAGCGTCTTATCACAAATAAACAACAGCTCACCTCCAAGCATCCCTGTGAAAAAATGACATTTGTTAAATCGTCAACAGGTCTTAAATATAAAGTGAAGATTTTAAGCTTTATTTTGAAATGAATAAATTAGTTTTTGTGACGTCACAACTGTGCGCAGCAGGTCTGACGCCACCTAAACGGGGGTGACCCCCACATACACCCACACCAGCAGCTGGGCTGACTATAAAATAATCAAGATATAGCATGTGTACAAGGGATTACAGAGGGAGCAGAACAAGGAGTTATTTTTATTATTATTAGTAGTAGTAGTATTGTTGTATAAATAATAATGGATATTATAAAAATAGAACTTATAATAAAGCAAACTTAAAAGTAAAAGTAGCACACACACACATACTCATTGAATGAGGAACAACAACAAAAATAAAAATGCTTAGTATGATGATAATTTTATTTATAACACATTTTACGTTATAAAATAAGCATAAATAAAACAAGACACAATTTAAATAAATAAATACATGTTTTAAGGTGCTTTTTAAAACGGTTACATTAAAATATTTCACTTTTTTAAAAAAATGTTACATAAAAAATGTCACTTTTTTCTCTGTACTGTTACGTTGAATAAGTTGTGTACACGTTTGTAAGCAAAGTTGCACAGTTGATAAGTTCCAGGGCTCCAGATTAACAGTTTTAAATCGTTGCTCTATACTGAAAATCTTAGGAGCAGCAGCTAAAAATTCAGGTGTTCTTAGTCAACATGCAATGCAGCATATTTTTCACTGTAGTTTTCAGAAATGCTTTGGTAATCAATAGATCATTTACAGAAAAAACTAATACGCTGCTTTATTTTCAAGGGAATTCCTTTTTTAAGGTAATTTTAGAATCGATTTAAGCCTCGTCCTCATGTAACCGGGTTTTTGGAAAATGGTGATTTGGCGTTTTTTGGCCTTCCGTTCACATTTTTGCTCCCTAAAAACAAAGATTTTAAGTTCTTTCAAGATGGAGATTTTAAACGTTTGAATCTGTTGTTCAGGTAAAATCATAATAAAATCAGTATTGTCTCAGTGCAGTAGAAAAGCATAATGCCCTTTTCCTCTCTCCAGTCCAGGGCGGGTGTGGGGTTGCCCCTTTGCCTGGTGAGGCCGGTGCTGAGGATCCAGCTGTCCAGACACTCCATCGCTCATCAGGAGGGTTTGCCCAAACTCCCCGTCCCGCCGCTCAGGCAGACATGCGAGCGCTACCTGGCCGCGCTGGAGCCGCTGGTCACGGAGGAGGAGCTGGAACACACACGTGTGCTCGTAGCCGAGTTCCTCCGGTGCGGCGGAGTGGGAGAGAGGCTGCAGAGGGGGCTGGACCGGAGAGCCCGCAAAACCGAGAACTGGGTGTGTACTGACACACACACACACACACACGCCTGTGTGGGACACAGAGATAATGGTGTCCTCACTTCTCTAATGCTGTGCCCTTCTTGCATGATGCAGCTGTCAGAGTGGTGGATGCAGTCGGCCTACCTGGACTCCCGCATGCCCGTCGCCGTGTACACCAGCCCTGGGGTGGTCTTACCTCCCATGCACTTCCAAGACCGCCAGGGCCAGATGAGGTACCTGCATGGTCAAAAACTTGTCATCATATCCCTCCGTTGTTGTAGGAAGCAGGGAGTGAATGGAATAGCACAGTGAAGTATTTTCCACAGCTCCTGGAGTATCCATAGTGTCTATTAGTGGCTTCAGAATCACGTCTACTTCATACAGTCATCACCAGATGAAGGGTTGCCAGATAAACATCATTTGTTGTTGCTAATGACTTTTTAAATGTACCGTCATCTCCACTATACAGTATATTGTACAATATGCAGACAGATGAGACAACATGGCTGCAGTTTGGCAGTGCAGTAAAAGACAAAACAAAGAACATATAAATAATAATATGGGTATAAAAGTATAAAAATGTGAATTTTACTAGAGGTAGTAAAAGGTGGAGTATAAGTGCAGTGGTGTGAGGTGTTAAGTGTGTAGTGCAAAGGTGCAGTAGAGTCAGTCTGAGTGGGTTGACCAGTTTAGTAGAAAGCCAACAAGTTCAAGCCTTTACACCGAGAGCCTTTATTGAAACATACAATGATGTAATGTGAGTACAGAGAGCCCAGTATTAAATAAAATTATTTGCTGTATTTATCATATTGAGGAACAAATTAAAATTGAAAAATGAAAAAACAAATGCAAACTTTATGGCACATTTAACTTATTTTTTGGTATAAAAAATATAATAAACTTGGCAAATAAATGGAGATTTTGATCTAAATCTGTCAGAAATCTGTGTTAATTTAATCACGCTTATAAAATCAACTGAACTTGTCATTTGGGGTGAAGGAATATGGCTGTTATAGGACAGTAGAGCACAATAGCATAACCTGAAAGTATAGAAAAGATGTTGTTATATAATAGATATAGTAAATGCTTAAAAATATATTAACTTCTAAAAATAGAAGTAAATGCAACAGCACACACCAGAGCTGAATATAGTAGATTAGAATACAGTGTGTGAACACAGAATAGAACTGAAGAGGATAGAGGGGGTTACATAGAGAGAACTGAACTAAACAAAGGTGAATGTGATATAATTTAGTTTAAATTCTGATTCATTAAAATAGTAGAACTCTTGATTTAATGTTAACAAAAACATCTGAAGAGTAAAAAACATACTGTTGTCGTTGAGATATTAGGGGTTTACTGACCTTTACACAGACTTCTCCCTGAACTATTGCTATTTTAAGCTTGGTTTGCTGCCCATAGCAGCTTTTGCAGAACGATCCATAGTTCAGATATGTACCAGACCCCAAATAGTGTACAGAGCACAGCTTTAAGCTTTAGTTTCAACCATGTTCCCCTTGTTAGACCCTGAAACTGTTCTTGTACCCTGGCCAATTGGGTTGTGTTGTTTACACACAGGAAGTTACAGCCAAGATCAGAAATTACAGCGGCTAAAGGGTTTAACCCTGTTTGTTTCCATTACAGTAATCAGAATTTCCCATGAAAACTAAGCATCTTCCACATGGCAAGCCCAGTTCCACTGTGTGAAGACTGAAAATGGCATCATGGAGTCAGTTCTTTATTGTAATTATTATATTCATCTGTGCAGGTTTGCTGCCAAACTGATTGCTGGAGTTTTGGACTTCAAAAGAATGATTGACAGGTGAGATCTAATCACTTAGGCCATAATCACAACATCTCATATCCATTATTACTGTCCTATAATTTGCGTCTTCCCTCTTACAGTGAAACTCTGCCTGTTGAGTACCTCGGAGGAAAGCCTCTGTGTATGGACCAGTATTACCAGGTGCTGTCGTCATGTCGAATACCAGGGCCCAAGAAAGACACTGTGGTGAACTATGGTACTGGAAAGATGCCCTCAACACACATCACCGTGGTTCACAATTTTCAGGTGAGCCACATTAGAAAGGGTGATCATGGCCAATATAAATGACATCGCCAAATAAAACATGACATAATGAAGACCAGCTGGTTTTTAATGCTCTGATTATATACATCCAGATTCAGTTTGGAATTAATTTCAATATTTCTAGTAAGATGCTATGTTTAGCAGGTGAAATAAATACTGAACAAAGCAACAATTTTCTAAGTAAATATATTTCTAAAGGTGCTATTGACATGAAATTTTCACCAGATGCTGTTAACAACCCATCCAATTACCACATCCATAGATGTACATACAAATTATGTGTAATAAAATGGAAAGCCACAGGAAAAATGTTTTGAAGACATGAAGAAAGGAAGGTGCAAAAAGTAATGGAAAGTCATGACCAGCTGAAATCTATCAGTAATTAGAAAGCAATTCTGTCACTTAGTGCAAATTAATATCAGCTGGTTCAGTCCCAACTGATGGCTATTTAAAGGCATCTCATTACCAAGGTGTCCCACAAAAACATCTCATGATGGATGAAACCAAAGAGCTCTCTCAAGACCTTAACAACCTTATTGTTGCAAAACATACTGATGCCATTGGTTACAGAAGAATCTCTAAACTACTGAAGGTTCCAGTGAGCACTGTTGGGGCCAGAATCCAGAAGTGGAAAGAACATCTTTTCACCATTAACCAGCCACGACCAGGTTCTCCCTGCAAGAAGAAAAGAAAAAAAACATGCTGAAGAAAAAGCATGTTGAAGCATTAAAGTTTGCAACATTTAGACGAGCCTGTGAAATACTGGGAGACTATAGTCTGATACGATGAGACATAAATTCAACTCGTGTTTGGAGGTCAATGCACTGCATACAGTCTTATGCAAATTTTAATAAATAGCAAATTTTGTCATTGATAATTGTAATTTTGTAAACACACTCTCTAGGACATGGAAACATATATATTTTAGCAAATATTGATGCATAGTTACACTTTTTGCATCTCTTGAGGTCGTGGATTTCGAGGTTTGTTTAGCAGCATTGTTCTGTTGTAGAAGTCATCCTCTTTTCAGCTTCAGCTTTTTACAGATGTTATGATGTTTACGTCCAGAATTTGCTGGTATTTAGTGGAATTTGTTCTTCACTCCACCTGTGCAATGTTTCCTGTGCCACTGGCTGCAACACAACCCCAAACATGATAGATCCACCCCCATGCTTAATGGTTGGTAATGTGTTCTTTTCATGAAATGCTGCTCCTTTTATTCTCCAAACATGCCTTTGCTGATTGTGGCCAAAGAATTCTACTTTAACTTTATCAGTCCACAGCACTTGTTTCCAAAATGCATCAGGCTTCTGTAGACGTTCTGTTACTTCTGACATTGGATTTTATTATTGGGATGCAGGTAAGGTTTTCTTCTGCTGACTCTTCCATGTAAGTCTTGTGGAGCGGTGCACCACCACTCCTGAGTCTGCTAAATTTTCCTGCAGGTTTTTTCCAGTCAAATGGGGATTTTGATTTGTCTTTTTGACCAGCATACGCGTAGTTCTGTTCTGTTTTCTTGGTCTTCCAGATCTAATCTTGACCTCCACAGTTCCCCTGAACTGTTATCTTCTAATTACATTTCTCACTGTAGAAACTGCAAGCTGACACCGCTTTGCTATTTTGTTGTAACATTCTCCTGCATTGTGGGCATCAGAGTCTTACACAGCTGCTTAGAGGAACCCATGGTTGTTGAGTGTCCACAGGTGTGTGCACAAGGTTTGAAGAGTCAGAGTATTTGTTAAGCTTTGAAATTGGTACCAGCTGACATTTGCTACTGACAGCTGTTGCCATGCATCAGATCTAATGAGCTGATTAAGGTCTGAAACCTTGTAAAAAGAATTTTAGTGGAACTCTTAGGGTGCCCAAACTTTTGCAGTGTCCTAGAGAGAGAGTGTTAATAGCTTTCCAATTACAAAATCACCTAAATCTGTTATTTATCAAGGGGTGCGCAAACGTTTGCATAAGACTGTATCTCCCCAAAAACAGAGTACCAACAGTGTAGTTTGGAGGTGGGGGGCTGTTTTTCAGCATACTGCACTGGCACTCTTCATATAATTGAAGGAATGTTGAATGTACTGTGACATTCTTGATGACAATCTGCTGCCATCTACCAGGGCGATGAAGGTGATACCAGGGTGGATGTTTCAGCAAACAATGATCCCAAACACACAACCAAGGAAACTCACAACTGGTTACAGAGAAAGAAAATAAAGCTGCTAGAATGGTCCAGCTAATCACCTGACATGACTCTTATAGAAAATCTATGGAGAGAACTAAAGCTCAGAACCCACAGAACCTTCAGGATTTGAAGTCTGTGGAAGAATGGGCCAAAATCACACCTGAGCCATGCAGTAACTAGTTTCTCAAGACAGGAGGCATCTTGAAGCTTCATCATCAACAGAGGCTTTTGTACAAAATATTAAATACATTTCAGTAAACGCCTTCAATACTTTTCCCTGTGTCATTTCATTTTTTTACACAACCCTTAATGTATGGACATCTATGTTCCCAACATCTGGTGAAAATTTCATGTCAATAGCGCCTTTAGAAAAAAAAATTACTTTAGATTATTGATGATGATACTTATTTTACCCACTGTAATGTTGTTGACTTTTAATGATTAGTGTGGAAATTGCTATCTAAGAACTTTCAGCTGTGTCCAGAATGATGTCCAGAGCTGAAGATTTGACGCCTACATCAGCACTTCACTGGCATAATTCTATAAACTTGATAATGGCTTATTTCAATGAATGTCATTTTCACATCAGTGCTATGATACTTCCTGGTTATCTAAATAAGGCAGTTTTCTGAGTCAATTATCATGGAAGGCTTTTGAAGGTGTCATTTTTCTATAAAGATAATTTCTATAAATTGATAATCACTATTATTAAATATAAAATAATTCATTTTTATTCCCTAAATATCTGATGTAAAGAGTGAAACATCTGGTGTGTGGTTCATATGTTAATCAATGTAAAATTAATTATTAAATTAACAAAAAACATTCAAATAAAATCTAATTTCTGAGTAGTGCTACAGTTATTTATTTTGTGAATGGCTGTAAGATTAATATTAAGCTGTAAGATTAAAACCACATCCCTAATGTTGAGTATGTCACCATCATAGCACAAAAAATACCGTACTGACCCCTTTCAGTGATAGCCAGTATGCTAAACGTTTTAGCAGCTTGTGCTATGCTAACTCTTCTGTGGAACCAAATAGGCTAGTCTTCGCTCTGCATTTACATCAGTGAGCCTTGGGTGCCCATGGCCCTGTCACTGGTCACCAGTTGTCTTCTGTTGGATCACTTTTGGTTGGTACTATCCACTGTATGACAGGAACACCCCATTTTGGAGATTCTTTTATCATCTGGCCCTCTTTGTGCTCACCCGTTTTCCTGTTTCAAACACATCAATGGCTGTAAGTTATTTAGCCCAAAACAAGAATACAGATGGTAGAATGTGAATAACTTCAAAAACCTATGATAAATACACTTATTGAGCTGCACAGTGGTGCCAACATCTGGCACTGTCGCCTCACAGCAGGAAGGTCCTGGGTTCGATCCTCGGGTTGGTCACAGGTGGTTTTATTGGCCTAAACCAACATCAGAGATTCTGAAGTGGCGATCGGGGTTGTTCACAGTAGATCTGAAACCAGATGTCAGTTAATTAGTCAACACACTAATCATCAGGCCTTATCTGTAGTTTCAGGGTTGACCTAAAACACTAAGCCCCTCCGTGAAGCACCCTGTGTAATAAAGTCTGAATTATTTACGACCCAGTCATTAACATGTCTCCTTTGAGTACACAGCTGATATCCAAGCTTCATGTTCTAGCTGCTTCTCATTTGCAACCCCCCCCCCTTTCTCTTTCTCCAAGTTTTTCGTTCTGGATGTGTATAACAGCGATGGCAGCCCACTGACGGTGGATCAGATCTATGTACAGCTGGAGAAGATCTGGAACTCTTCCTTACAGACCAATAAAGAGCCCATAGGCATTCTCACCTCCAACCATCGCAACACCTGGGGCAAGGCCTACAACAACCTCATCAAAGGTGCTGTACACCAGCAGTCCTCAACCTTTTTTTTGCACTACAGATCGGTTTAATGTCAGACAATATTTTCACAGACCGACCTTTAAGGTGTCGCGGATAAAAACAATACAATAAAAGGATAAGACCAACACAAAAACAGTGGTATTTTGTAAATATAATAATAAACGTGAATCCACTGTGTAATTATGTAACTGTATTAGCAGCGTCTTCCTGAAATGTGCCAACAACATTAAGAGTAACATCCTCCTCTCTGCCCCTAATGCTGTCTGGTCGCTATGGTAACGTGTAAGCATTCCTTTCAAAATAAGATACACTACTACAAAACAAATGTAAGAAAATATATAACTCACCATAACGCTAAATCAATGAGAGCCCTGTGCTTGTTACTCTGCACTGGGACAGTCCCATTGGCGTAATGGGAGACAATGACACCCGAAATGTTTTGCTTATGTACTCTGTCATTTTGTTTTGGTTGCTATGACTACAGAAAACTCTGATGTGTTGTCGAAAATGGCAACAGGGTTTTCATTTTGGCAATCTCTGCCATGACTTCAATCTAGAATACCAGCAAAGTTGATGTCTCTAACATACTTAGATGCTATGGACTGAGATTGTAAAAAATAATTTAAAAAAAAGTTTACATTTTAAAAAATTCAGTATGGCCCGGTGCAAAATGATCCAGTGGTGCTCTACACCATTAATGTTGACTGTTGGCATGTGGCGTTAGTGTTGATGCGCAGTGAGACTGTTCGATCTACAGCTAATCACTTTGTGCATATGTGTGTGTTATAGACAAGACAAACAAAGAGTCGGTGAGGGCAATCCAGAAAAGTATCTTCATAGTGTGTCTAGATGCACCTATGCCACGAGTGTCAGAAGACATTTACTACAGCAAGGTAGCTGCCCAGATGCTGCATGGTGGAGGGAGCCGGTGGAACAGTGGGAACCGTTGGTTTGATAAAACACTGCAGGTTAGTGCTGGAGTCCACATTCACACACATGCAGAACTATACTGTAAAGTTACATTCTGGGCTAAGGCACCTACACATATTGTTTCAAACTGCTTAGCATTTTCTACATTGGATTGGCCTCCTGTCCAGGGTGTACCATGCCTTGGCCCGTAGTTAGCTGGAATAAGCTCCTGCTTCCCTGTGACCCGAAATGTAGCTTGGATAAGGGATGGATGTCTTAACATTATATTGACTGCAAACAAACATCAAAAGCAATAAAAAAAAGTTGTTTAACATAATGAAGTTGTGACTATCCAAAGCAGGTGGTTACTACAAACAATACTGACCTTCTTTAAAGAGAACCCATTGACATACATGCAATCATTACTCTATTGTAGCCACTCTGCATATTTATTGCAAAAAACATTTAATGTCCAGATAAATAGTTTTTAAAAATTACATTTATTTTGCTTAAGACCTTCACAGCACACTAAACTGGCCAAAACAATGACGCATGAAACTTTTCTCTGTCATTGGAACAGGAGAAAATCCACCAACAAAGCAGAAGTGCCACATTAATATTGGACTACAAAAATAATGAAAAAAGTCCAACCAGTTTGGTAGTACCTTTTCAGCTGCTTGTACTACAGTAGCCTACAGTAGTTTTTTCTGTGGGATTGGACCAAAGGCTAGTCTTCACCCCACCATTTACATCAGTGAGCGTTGGGTGCCCATGGCCCTGTCACTGGTTCACCAGTTGTCTTCTGTTGGATCACTTTTGGTTGGTACTATCCATTGTATGACCGGAACACCCCATAATACCTGCTGTTTTTAGAGATCCCCTTATCCTCTGGCCCTTTTCAAAGTCACCCATTTCTCAGCTTCCAACACCTCAGTCTCAAGAACTTATCGTTCACTTGCTGCCTAATATCACACTCCTTGATGTGTTCCACTGTATGGTTATTCATTTCACATGTCAATGGTTTTAATGTTATGGCTGATGGGTGTATGTGATTGGGGAGACCCGCTAGCAGGTGCAACATAGAGATCACATATCGTTGTGGTGATTCACATTGAAAACTAGTGTCTTTCATTCCTCTGAGAACTGCCCTCTGTCTTTCATGTTTGCCATGGTTCTACAGTTTATAGTCGGGGAAGATGGATCGTGTGGACTGACCTATGAGCATGCTCCAGCTGAGGGACCCCCCATTGTGTACTTAGTGGACCACGTGGTGGAGTATATGTAAGAATCTGCTGTGTAACTGCATGTGGGTAAAGATGTGCTTTCAAACAATGTCACTATGCAAGAGCAGTTTCATGTTTACTGTGATCACAAATGAATTAATATTTATTACTGCAACACCAGAACATTCTGCATTACTCACTCAACAATGCCCTCCATAATGTTTGGGACAAAGACACAAAAACTCAATTCAGCAGGACAAAATTATTTGCACCTTTTCAAAATTGTGGCCAAATTGTTTTATTTCAAGCATATGATGCTCGTTTAAACTCACGTGTGCCAAGAAACAGGTGCTGGCAATAACACTAGCCAGTTATAATGGAGAAAAGTTGACTCAACCTCTCTGTTGTGTCTGTTTGTGCCACAATAAGAGCAGAGAATTGTCTGAGGAGTTGAGAACAAAAATTGTGGAACAATAACAGCAATCTCAAGTCCAGCTCTTCATGTTCCTTTGTCCACTGTGCACAACATAATCCAGATGTTTACAACACATGGCACTGTAGCTAATCTCCCTGGACGTGGACAGAAGAAAAAAAAAATTATAAAAGACTACAATTCAGGATAGTCTGAAAAGGTGGATAAACAACCTGAATCAACTTCTAAAAAACTTCAAGCTGTTCTGCAGACTCCAGGTGCAACAATGTCAGCTTGAAACTTCAACACTATTGCAGGAGACCCAGGAGGAAAATCCAGACTAGTGTTTGCCAAAATGTACTTGAGGAAGCAAAAATCATATTGGGAGAACATCTTGTGGACATATGAGACCAAGGTAGAACTTTTTGGTAAAGCACATCGTTCTACTGTTTACTGAAAACAGAATGAGGCCTACAAAGTACCTACAGTCAAACATGGTGGAGGTTCAGTAATGTTTTGGGGGCGCTTTGCTGCCTCTGGCACTGGGTCCCATGATTGTATGCAAGGCATCATGAAATCTGAAGACTTCCAAAAGATTTTGGGGTGCAATATGGAGCCCAGTGTCAGAAAATTGTGTCTGCATCAAAGGTCATGGGTGTTTCAGCAAGACCATGACCCCAAATATACCTCTAAAAGCCCCAGAAATGATTGAATATAAAGCAATGCATCCACATCTAAATCTGATTGAAGGATTAAAATTGCTGTTGGGAGAAGGCACCCTTCAAATCTGAGAGTTCTTGTGGAGTTTGCAAAAGAAGAGCGGTCAAAAATTAAAAGGTTTAACAGGCTTGTTGATGGTTATAGGAAGTGATTGGTTTCAGTTATTTTTTCCAACGAGTGTGCAACCAAATGTTAGGTTGAGGGTTTCTGTAATTTTGTCCGGCCAAGTTTTTGAGGTTTTTTTGTGAAATTATGTCAAATTTGGCTTTTTTCTTAGCTTTTTTGTGTTCATTCAATGCACATCAAGGAAATAAACATGTGTATACCAAAACATTTGGAATTGAGTCTCCTGAGAAAAAATGGTGCATTTTCTGGAAAAATTCCATTAGTGCCTATAATTTCAGCCATGACTGTAAGTTAACTACCATGTTTAACAAATGAGCTGGTATGCCTTGGATCTTGCGCAGTTCCGTTTTGTCTTCAGTTTCCGCTCATCATCACTTTGATTGCAGATTAATTGGTCTTATCGGTCCTTAATACCTTTTCCTTGAAGTATGGCCATTCTGTTTAATGGTTTAAATCTTGCAGTGAAGCCTCTGTATTTCTGTTCATGAAGTCTTCTGTGAATAGTAGTCTCTTTTCTTGACCATAGTTAGGATTATTCTGTTAATAGCTTACTCTTCATTGGCCTAATAGTCCCTTTGCAATTACAGAACTCACTGGTGCATTCTGTCTTTCTAAAGATATTGCAGACAGTTGATTTAGGTCATTTTAAGGTTTAACCTCTGTTACAAATGGTCTTACTTTTGTTTTTTAACATAATAATCGCTTCCTTGACTTTTATTTGAAAGGCTTTTCTCCTCATGTTGAACAATGGCAATTACAGACTCCAAATAGTAAAAGGAATCACAAACACCTTTGAAGCCAACTGTCTCAAACATTACGGTGCCCTGAAATGAAGGGGACTATGAATAAAAAGTGTTGTAAAGTATCTAATGTGCACTTTATTTGATTTAATTGTTTGATTTAAAATTTTACACTGAGGAGCAGATGAGTAAATTAAATTCAAATGTGTTCTTGTCCCAAAAACATGATTGAGGCAGTGGCATTGATTGACAATCCTTCAAACACATTGATAGACTATGTGTTATGATAAGTATTTTTATTATTATTCTGTCTTTAACTTGTTCTGATCAGGAAGAAAACCGAGATGGTACGAGCCCCTATGATTCCTCTTTCCATGCCAAAAAAACTGCGTTTCAACATAACACCTGAAATCAAGAAGGACATAGAGAAGGCCAAACAGAACATGAACATGTAAGCACTTGTGACGGAAATTCCTCTCCCTTAGGGGACAAGGGGTAAACATTACACTGCAACCCTCATATTGCATTAAGAAAACTTGAAATACATTTAACAGTGGTACAAATGTAAACACAGTGTGGGTTTCCTTATTTCTGAGCTTCTGAAATGGAGCACTTTCGATTTAGTTGTCCTATTTGTTAAGTGAAAAGAACTGGCAATGGTTCAAATTAGCAGAATAAATAATTTTTTTCCATGAGTTCCCATCAGAGATATTTTTGCCTTATTTATCTTGATGTTAATGTTTAGGTTTTGATTCATTTTACTAGTACAAAAGTGTGGGATCCTAAAAATGGGTGATACTAAGTGTTTTGTTGGCAGTTGTTTACTTATGGTGGTCTTCATTCACCAATATCTTCCAAAGTTTTTTGTTACTTTTGTTCTTTAGAAAAGTCTGTTAAACACATCAACATCATATTCATAATCAGTTTTGCACAAACATGGCAGTAATCAAATGTGCAGATGCTCTCGAGTGTCCACAGATTCTCTTCTTACCCAAGATTAAATCTCAAGTATGCAAAGACATCTAAACATTTAAGTCCATAAATTGAGTTTGAGGCTGATTTATGGTGAACTGATGCTCTTTCCATTTCTGGATAATGGCCCCCACAGTGCTCACAGGAACATTCCCATCAGAATGCTTTTTAACGATAAGATTACGAAGATCTTGGGAGAGTTCTTTGCTCTTGAGAGTTCATGAAGTCTTTCCTGTGTGCCTGTTGGGTAATGATAAGCCTTTATAGGCCATTAATTAGGACCAAAGCAGCTGATATCAATTAGTACTGATAGGGGGCAGGGTTTTTCTCTCAATACTGGCAGATTTTGGGTGATCTCCTGGCTTTCTATGCCATTTTGCACCTTGTTATCTTCATGTGTTCAATACTTTTTCCCTGTGTATTTTCAGTTTATTAAACATAACTCAATTTATGGACTTAAATGTTTAGATGTCTTTGCTTTAATTAAATATTTGAGTTGATATTGACATGTGGAGCAAATTTTGTGTCAATAGTCACTTAGAAATACCCTTACTGATAAAAATGCTGATATGTCAAATACTTATTCTCCCCGCTGTATCTGTGTTAACCGCAATATTTGTTACAGCTCTATTTATTCTCCCAGGTTGAATCTAGTGTCTGTGTCCTGTACGTTTATTCTACAATCACTGAATGTACTTGTAAATTGTAAATAGACTTTTGTAGAACTGCAGCTTTTGCACTTGTTTTCCAAACTTAAATCCTTGCACATAATTAAAATATGTGAGTACCTAATTATAAGCAAATCTAATTAAATACTAATAGTTTAATTGCAATTTAATAATTACATTTCACTCGTAGAGCAAAGCAGTGGCAATCCTAGATTTATAGGGGTTAAAATCTCCAAACATGAACTCTAGTTAGGCTATGTAAGGAAGTTGTCTCTTGTTGCATTTATTTCTAAATAAATTTTTACTGTGTTGTAACTGAAGTCCTCTTGCTTTGCAGAATGGTTCATGACCTAGATGTTCGAGTACTCAACTTCTCCCACTATGGAAGGAAGTACCTCAAGTCCTACAAAACGAGTCCAGACGCCTTCATCCAGATGGCTCTGCAGCTGGCCTACAACCGGTGTGTTCGCACCAACAGTATAGTTTCCTAAAATAGTAACGGTCATTATGCATTTGGATAAATGAATCATGAACATTGGCAGCTTGTTCTTACATGTCTTAAATAGTTTCTGCCTTTTCCACATGCTTATCCTGCTGAAGAATAAGAGTGAATCTGTATGAGTGAATCTAGGGTCACAAAGAATGATGTTCCGCTCCAAAATGAATAATTCATACTTCTCTCATGACTGAAAGTTCATAGGAACTACAGTTGTGCTCATACGTTTACATACCCTGACAGAATTTATGATTTATTAACCATTTTTCAGAGAATATGAATGATAACACATAAACTCTTAATTCACTCATGGTTGGTGTTTAGCTGAAGCCATTTATTATCAATCAACTGTGTTTACTCTTTTAAAATCATCACCACACAAATTACCCAAACTAATCTGATCAAAAGTTCTTAATATTGCCCTCTTTAACATCAATGACCACTTGAAGTTTTTTGTGGTAGTTGTGGATGAGGCTCTTTATCTTCTGTAAAGCTGCCCATTCTTGCTGCAAAGCCCCCAGTTCCTGTAAATTCTTGGGCTCTTGCATGAACTTTTGAGGATCTCCCCAGAGTGGCTCAATGATACTGAGGTCAGGAGACTGAAATGGCCACTCCAGAACTTTGACGTTATTTTGCTGTAGCCAATGACAGGTCGACTTGCCCCTGTGTTTTGGATCATTGTCATGATGTCCAAGTACGTCCCATGTGCAGCTTCCAGGCTGATGAAGGCAAATGTCCTCCAGTACTGTTTGAAAACCCACTGCATTCATCTTGCCATAAATTCTGACCAAATTTCTTGTGCCTTTGTAGCTCACACATCCACAAATCATCAGCAATCCACCACCGTGTTTCACAGTAGGAATGGTGTACCTTTCATCATAGGCCTTGTTGACTCCTCTCCAAATGTAGTGTTTATGGTTGTGGCCAAAATTTTAATTTTAGTCTCATCACTCAAATGACTTTGTGCCAGAAGATTTGAGGTTTGTTTCTGTGCTATTTGGCATATTGTGTGATACTTAGTGGCATTTGTGTAGTAATGACTTTATTCCTGGCAACTTCTTTATGCATCTTTATTGTGCATCTTGAAACAGCCACACAACATTTTTTCAGAGTCTGTATTTCACAGGTGAAGATGTTTTTTAACACTAACCATGAGAGAAAGAAAATGTTTTTGTTATTATTTATATTCTCTGAAAAATGGTTAAGAAATCATCAATTCTGTCAGGGTATGTAAACTTATGAGCACAATTGCATTAACTCAATGGTAATTATCCACTATTGACCTAGTAATCCTAGTTAGTGGGTGGAATTAGACAGAAATTGGTGAGAAAATTGAAGAAATATCTTTCGGTCTATGTATCTGTTTATTGATTCGTTTGTTTGTGTAAATTTATAAAGTGAATTTGTTTTTTACACACTTTACATTTTAAGTGAGTGATTTTACACATTGAAACAAGTGTTGCAGCACTAGTGGGTAAAATTAGAGGATAATTACTTTCGCATAGGATGGCAAAACAATTACAGTAACTCGAATTCTAAGAGCTATTGTCATCTGATCAAAAGCGTTCATTGTTCTTTCTGTATAGTTCAGTATCATAAATCGTGTTAGTGGCTTTGCTGATGTGTTTTGTTCTTGTGTTAGGATGTACCAGGTGTGCTGTTCCACATATGAGAGCGCGTCCCTGCGCATGTTTAAACTGGGGAGAACTGAGGGTATACGCACGACCTCCACCGACTCCGTCAACTTCATACAAGCCATGGACGACCAGTCTAAACAGGTATGACTCTTTTTCATGTCCCCTTTACTGAGAAAAATCAAGTACTTCTTAACATAGCTTACAGTCGTATTCAAAAGTTTAGATACCCTTCAGCCTTTTTCATTTTGGTGTGTTATGCACATATCCTCCACAGAAAACTGCATATTTGAATGCACAATTTTACTTTACACAAATTTAATATAGAAAAATTGTTACGTAAATAAAAAACATGTTTTGATGTATAAAAGTTAATGCAACAGATTATTATTAAAATGAGAAATGTTCTTGTTGAGGCTGTGTTAACTTGTTTTCACTAGGTCAGGGGTCGGCAACCCAAGGCTTCGGAGCCGCATGAGGCTCTTCAGCCACCTTGCTGTGGCTCTGTTTGGCCTTGACAATTTTTTTATTTATTTATTAATTAAACTTTTATTATATATTTTATTTTTGTTTATTTTGTTAGTTATCTTGGAGTTTGAGGTGATACTTTAACATTGTGTAATTATGTAACTTTATTAGCAGTGTAAATAGAGTGAAATGCGAAATTAGAGTGCAACATTTAGAGTAACACCCCCTAACACACTCTGGTCGCTATGGTAACGGATAAACGTTCATTTCAGAATACATTTTCAGTGCTGTTGTGGTGATCTCAGGGTTTTCTGTCATGACTTTCATCCAGAACAGCAGCAAAGCTGAGTCTCACACTTAGATGCTACGGATTGAGATCGGGTTTTTTTTTTTTGTTGTAATTTTTGCTACAGCCGGTGGTTGAGGACTCCTGAATGTTTATAAGTTTATAAGCTGTGTTATGTTTTGTGGCTCCGGGCGATCTATCTTTAGTTGAAGAGGGGGCAAAATGGCTCTTTTGATAGTAAAGGTTGCCGACCCCTGGACTAGGGGTATCCAAAATTTAGCATATGTCAATAATCCTTGGTCCTTTTGAGATATTTTGTATTAGGCCATTACATTATGTGTATATCTGAAGGTATTTGTACTTTAAATGGCAGAACACTGAGAAGCTTGCACTTTTGGAGAAGGCCATCAAAGCTCATCGTGCTTATACACACATGGTAGGAGTCTTATCATAAGACCATATATATTTCTTTATACATGTGCATAATGAACAGACTGGAATATGCACAGAAGTTATAACCTCTTCTCTCTGTTGACACATTCGGTGCATATTCAGGCCATCCATGGGCAGGCTATAGACCGGCATCTGCTGGGGCTGAAGATGCAGGGCATTGAGGATCTTACTTCTTTACCAGAAATCTTCATGGATACATCCTACGCCGTGGCCAATCATTTCAACCTCTTTACCAGCCAGGTACACCACTTTATTTGTTTGTAGAAGAAGGTCTGCATTAAGCTATAAAATTGACATATTTTCCATTTTGCTTTAAATGTGGTCAAATTGGCTTTTTTGTTTTAGTTGAAGGATTTAATTAGAAGTATCATCAGCCAGCGGCATTAAAACATTGTTACTTTATAAATAATGTTTTAAAATATGTACTTATTTAAATTACTCTTTACATAGAGACTTGCAATAAGACAATTCTTATAATTATGATGATATATATTTGCTGACCATATGATTTTTTATGCATATGTTGGTATGATCAGTACTATAAAAGATATGGTTTTATTACAAAGAAAGCAACATCAGTCTCGCCTAATTGAACTTAATGTACTGTGGTGTGAGAAACACTGAATTAAAATTATTTGTACTCATTATGCATGGATTTTTTAAAATATGGCACTGTTCACTATCTTATATTAACAAATGACAGAAAAAATACATATGGTGAAAATATTTTTGACATATCGCGCATCCCTAGTTTAACGTCACCTCACCTCATTGTGTGAAAAAACAGCACTGCTATTCACATGGCTGTTGAAGCTAAAAATGGAGGGATGCCAGAAATCACAGATGAAGGAATGCTGCATTATTGGACAACAAGAAAATGCTTAGTGAAAATAAGAGATTGGTACAAAGGTGTGACAAGCTAAGGAAGCATCTCAAATAATGCAAGTACAAGAGATCCTTGACTTACGACGTACTCAACTTTTTCGTAGCTACGACACTATCCCAAACACCTTTTTTTGTGTGTGTTTTTTTAATGGTGTGAAAAATGAAAGTGAATGTACCTGTAATAAAACGCACAAAATATGCAATACAGAGCCACATGTGGGTGAATGTCTCCCTCTGGTGGACTGACAGAGGAATGGCCCCAATGCAAAACACAATAGACGCTTATGTAAGGGGTTTTGACTTCTTAAAATTTCAACTTATGACAGAAGATAAGGAACAGAACCCTGTTGTAAGTTGAGGACTCCCTGTATAGTAATATAAATGCTACTTGGCTCTGGTAGGACTAATTTTAACCTAGCCTTGTTTTTTTAAGGGTGAAGAACTGTAGTTGGCTTTAAACCTGTTTGTTGTGTTGCTGCTGCTCCCACTGTGGTCCTCTTCCTGTTCAGACAAGCCAGTAGCTTCAAAAACACAACTGCAGCTTCTACAGTAACGTGACTTATGAACAGATGGGCTTCAGCTGACTCATACTAGTGTTGCCACGCATTTGATATATTTTGAAATGCAGTAATGAAACACTTAGAATCGTTGTTAATTATAAAAGCTACATTTTATTTATGGGTGATTTTGAGAATGTGTATTTCAGTACTTATTCAAAATACAAATATTTAAAGTAAAAGGTCAGTCCTGGTTAAAATAATGACAAACACAAGCATCGTCTGCGCGTCTTCCAGAAACTTAAGGTGGTGCTATGTCTTTTCCAGGTTGGATCAAAGACGGACTGTGTTATGTGTATTGGGCCCATGGAACCGGATGGATATGGGGTTTGCTATAATCCAATGGATGACCACATCAATTTCGCTGTGACAGCGTTCAACAGCTGTGAGGAAACCAATGCCACCAAACTAGCACGGTTCCTTGAAGGTGCCTTGCTTGATATGAAGGCTCTTCTAGACAATCAGACGGCCATGCCCGATGAATGAGGCTTTGCACTGGTAAAAGGAAACAAGACCTTAGTAACAGCCTGCCGGGCTGGCGAAAAGGCACAGCTGCCTGACAGTGATATTTACTGTACCTGCATGTACACATGTAATCAGGCATGAAGTGAACGCACAAGAACTGTTCTCTCTCCCTTATTTCTGTAACCAAGGAGCCATCACTGAAATGTTTGTCCCATAATATTTCAGTAAGGATCTTTAGAGGTGGTGGAAAAACCACCAGAACATCGCAAAACCCATTAAGATGCTCCTCGTTGTTGTGTGGTGACCTAAGTTTACTGATTTTTTCCTGAAGGTTTGCTGTAAATCAAAAATCTAAGTCTTTTTCACTGTAGTTTGCTGTTCAACTCTTAGCTTTTAGTCTTCTTGAACGAACTGCTGTATAAGTATAAGCACATATTTATTGATAAATACACATTTGAACATGGTACTCATAAGCTGTAAGGTCTAAAGTTTTTACAAGATGTAAAAGAAATGATATAAACTAGATTCTAGGCATGTGAATGCAAAGAAAATGTCTGATTTATATATTTTTTTAGAACTGAGAGTCTGAAATTTAAAGTAATACAAAGAGGAATGGACCCATAGTGAAGTGACATGTGTGCATGTTGGCGAAGAACCCTTTAACTAATCCTTGGATGGCCTTAGGCTGAGGATCTATATGTATCCTCCTCTGGTTCAACATAGGAATATTCTGCTCTAAAGGTTCCCTTCATAGACTGGTATTCCCCATGGAATTCCAGCTCAGCCCTACTCCCTGTAGAGCTCCACTGGAAAAGCTGTTTCCCCTCGAAGACTGTGGTTTTTACAGCATCCACATCCCGGATCTGGGAAATCAAAAACGGGCACACTGGGTTTTCCTGGCAGAACATCAAGCCTAACTGCTGTACTAAACATCAGTTAATGGCTTATTTACAGAGCTTCAGTCTGCGACGGTATTGTAGAGTCTCTTACCAGAATGTACGTGGAGTTTGAGGAGGTTGTGTTGAACACAGAAAGAGCTCTGATGTGTATCCGCAATGCAGGAGGAGCATCGATAAACACTCGACAAGACTGAGTGCTGGAAGATAAGGACTCATTTTTGACGGGGTTCTCGATCAGACCAGATGGAGCGAACAGCTGAATGTCACAATCTGGAGGATTGGAGAAGTACCTCAGTTTTTCGATTTTCTTTGAGGAATGTCATGCTAAGTCAGTATTTTGCATAAAGGCAATAAAGGTTAATGAAAAAACACATTTACTCAGTTTTTCCTCATTAAAGAAGTGTGGTAAATATATTTCTAAAGGTGCTATTGACATGGAACATCTCACCAGATGTAGGTAACAATCCATCCAATCCACACAGGGAAAGAAATCAAACCATAGATGTCCATACATTACGTTATGTGTAATAAAATTGAGTGACACATGGAAAAAGAAGGAGCGAAAAGTAATGGAAAGTCATGACACCAGCTGAAATCTATCAGTAATTAGAAATCAATTCTGCCACATAGTGGCAATCAATATCAGCTGGTTCAGTCCCAACTGATGGCTATAAAAGTGTCTCATTACCAAGGTGTCCCACAAGAAACATCTCATGATGGATAAAAGTGAAGAGCTCTCACACTTATTGTTGCAAAACATCTTGATGGCATTGGTGACAGAATTTCTAAACTACTGAAGGTTCCATTGAGCACTGTTGGGGCCAGAAACCAGAAGTGGAAAGAACATCATTTCACCAGGTGCTCCCTGCAAGATTTCTGACAGAGGAGTGAAAAGAATTATCAGAAGAGTTGTCCAAGAGCCAAGGACCACTTGTGGAGAGATTTCAAAGTTTCAAAGAAAACAATAAGTAAAGCATTCAACCCCCATGGCCTATGTGCACGCTCATCATGCAAGACTCCATTGCTGAAGAAAAAACATGATGAATGGTTGAAGTTTGCTGACCAACATTTAGACAAGTCTGGGACAACAAAGTCTGGTCAGATGAGACCAAAATTGAACTCTTTGGATGCCATA
The DNA here is from genome assembly GCA_037576955.1 of Lepidarchus adonis. NCBI lineage: Eukaryota > Metazoa > Chordata > Actinopteri > Characiformes > Lepidarchidae > Lepidarchus > Lepidarchus adonis. The sequence goes on along the minus strand of JBBIGC010000018.1, from coordinate 2,464,080 downwards.
ATACACATCCTGTTTGGAGGTCAAAAGGCACAAGAGTGACAACAGTGAAGCTTGGAGGTGAAACATCATGGTGTGAGGCTGTTTTTCAGCAAACAGTACTGACACATATCTTATAATTGAAGGAAGGATGAATGGAAAAATATACCAAGACATTCTTGATGAAAAAAATCTGCTGCCATCTAGCAGGATGATGAAGATGAAACAAAGATGGACATTTCAGCAACACAATGATCCCAAACAAACAACCAAGGAAACTCAGTTGGCTTCAGAGAAAGAAAATAAAGCCAATCACCTGACCTGAATCCTATAGAAAATCTATGGAGCGAACTAAAGCTCAGAGTTCATAGAACCTGAACCTTCATGATTTGAAGACTGTTTGTGTGGAAGAATGGGTGAAAATCACACACAAGCAATGGAGCGACTAGTCTCTCTACTTTTTCCCTGTGTCTTTGCATTTTATTACATATAAAAATGTATGGACGTTTGTGGTTTGATTTCTTTGCACGTGTGGATGGTTCGTTACTGACATCTGGTGAGAATAGCACCTTTAGAAATATATTTACTTAGTTGATGATGTGTTCAATACTTATTTTACCCACTGTATGTAGCCAACAAGTAGGGAATCATTATGGGGATTGGCTAAGATAAGAGTTGCAAATGTTTTGCACCAAAATCAGCAAATTTATTGGCATTTGCCCAATCTGTTGTATGAGTATTAACGTCATGAGTGCTGAGTTTCAGGCACGTTGACTTAAGCACCTGCCCTTTTGGCCATAATGCCCTTTTTGAGATGAGTGGGGAGGGGGGAGAGAGGAGGGG